>JSYV01000334.1:0-209773 GCA_000787455.1 Evansstolkia leycettana | reverse complement strand
AGGAATGTCCGGTTCGATGATATGTCCGGTTCGATGATGGATTACGTTAACTTATCATGTGACATCTTGTTGTATCAGGAATACTATCAATTGCTTCAACATAGAATGTATCACAAAATGTGAGAGGGTGAAAGTATCAGTAAAAGGAACAGTCAAGTGATATGTCTGCTCATTTATCAATAGTAGGAAGGCATGTTCATCCTATCATGTCCAGCTCACCCACTTGAGCACCCTAGACACCCCCCCTAAAGCACCTTGCGCACCCACTGAAGCACCTCAGTGACCTCACACACCCGAAATCACCTCTCTTGCCTGCACTCACCTAGTGCTCGCGCGACCCTCGCCCTTGAAGCGGCAATGCAAAAAGGGCAGAATTGAGAAATGACCGAGCTTAACTATGTGGCTTAAGTACAGCTGCGGACGGGAAGCACTGTTTTCCACACCCTATGGTCGTATGTAACAAAATAACAAGCAAAGACTATGTAGAGCATTTGAATGATTCTTGAGGTCTCAATAATACCCAAATTTCAACTCAAATATGAAAATGAATCTTCACTCTGGAATTTTTCCCAATAGAAGGTGGTGCCTGGACGTATGGAGATTATCGTGCACTCAAGTTGTGGCCGCTTTCTAGACCTCCACACGCTTTTCTACGATCTCCGCGACTATCAAGAAGAAAAACCCACCACTTAGACACAATAACTCAAAGACCAGCCTCGCCGCCATAATACAACACTCGGAGTTTGAGTGCCGTCTGAATAAATCTCTGCATCCTGGTCTCTCTATACGGCCATTGCGTTGAATTGCACGGCGAGCAAAAATGGCCCCTCCAAACACCCCCGCATCGTCATCGAGCTCAGGCGGAGCTTCTCCAGGCACAGGTAAGAAGAAACCATCACTGCCCCAGCGAGCTTTCTCTAAGCACAAGATATACACTTTTGGCACCGTTTAATCCCAACCTCTATATTACTGCAGCGTTTGCAAATGCTAACAGTAAGATTTCCTTTCAGTTAACATCACATCCCTCTCCGTCCCCCAACTCCGTAGCCTACAAAACAGCCTCACAACCGAGCTCGAGCATCTGACTTCCTCACACGCCAAGCTACGCGCCGCACAGTCCAAGTTCCGAGACTGCGTGAGATCCATCAATGAGGGAGTCATCGGTTCAGAGAAGAAAGGAACAGCCGGGAAAGATGAAATCTTGGTTCCATTGACGAGCTCGCTCTACGTTCGGGGGAAACTTACGGATCGTGAGAAGGTCTTGGTGGACGTAGGGACGGGATTCTATGTTGAGAAGGTATGGCCCTCTACATCATTTAGGGCTGTTCATGAATGCTTGAGCCATCTGGAGTGACTAAACTGATTTGTTTCTTTCCTTCCAGACGGCTCCAAAGGCGATTGAATTCTACGAAAAGAAGGTCAGGGATCTGGAGGCCAATTTGCAAGACTTGGAGAAGATTGTTCAAGGGAAAAGCACGCATTTGAGAGTGGTTGAGGACGGTGAGTCGATATTAAACCGAAGCCCTCTGCACGATTGCCTACTCGGATCATTACTGACACCGTATTTAGTATTGAGGCAAAAGGTTCTTAGCGGAGAAGCTGTCGCTGCTTCAACTGCTGGCGCGGTAGCTGGATAAAGTTACCTTGAATTATGCGATAACAACGAAATAAAATTAATCAACCTGGATTAAAGGCTAGCTGAATCTAACACATATTGCAATGCTTGTGGGACAGGTCCGCCGCAATGCACAGTTCTGCAGAATGAATGAGAATACTTGAGCCACTATTGAAGAGCAAATCGTCATCTAGAACTAGGAAAATGTGCGCCATTGAATCAACACTTGGATTGAACACGTTTGAGCTGTGTATTGCCGTTCTCGATGAATACTTCTGCCAACTGAGGATCGCTTTTGGCTCAGCTCGTCATATACTCTTCGCTATGAGAACTGATGAGGGCTAGCGACTCGAAGATGAACAAACTGAAATTCGCACGCGGCGGCATGGATAGAAAGCGAAAATGTTCGTGTTGCATATTCGTTGAATTGCCTTGAGCAGATGTCGTTATCAAAACATTGATCGGTTCGATAAAGGGGAAGACTACGTTTTAGATCAAGTGTCGTGTGCGCATGATTTTGCGTCGGTTTAGAACAGAGTGCCCAGGTCAGCATCCAGCAGACCAGCCAGATCTCGCTCCTCGGTCTTCTCCGTGCAATTGCTCGACGTCTCCTGGTTGACAGGTTGCTCCTCGGCCTTTGCAGTCGTCATCACGCTCTGCGATGTCTTTCCAGCAGTCTTGATCTGTGACTTCTCTGCGACGGAAGGTGATTCAGGGCCGAGGAGCTTTGCCACTTGCTTCACCAGATTGATGAATTCCCAGAAACCTGAATTGTTGTCCTGAGTATCCTTCTTCTCCTGAGCGGGAAAGAAAGTATGCAAAGTTGGATTCCACCCTGCGGAATATCCGACTGCCATATTAGCATGCTGGCCTAGCAGATTGTCCCAATGAGGACCGAATACAGATGCACCCCAGGAAGTTGACGGCATTTCTGACATTTGGCCTGTCAAAAAGGCGCCGCGTGGCGTCTGAATCTTCTTGCGAGCGTACTCGTCGTAGCGGGCAAGTTCGAAGGTAAAGCTTGTGCCTTTCAAACGATATTTGAGAGCCGTCTTTTCAATAAATCTCGAGACTGGCGCATCAGCAGGGAATATCACTTTTCGTTGCGCGGAGGCAGATGGGCCGCCAATTGTGGCCGAGCGACAGAACTTGATGGAATGCGAGAATGCTTTGAGCGCAGCATCGATTGATGAGGCTTCATGGAACTCCAAGGCTTTGATTTCGATTTGCCAGTCTGATCTGAACGGTTGTCAGTATGTTCATGTGGCGGAGGAGAAGGACATACCGTTCGAAGTCTATGGATGCAATTTGGAGTGGTGAAACCCCAGCTCCTGGCTGGCCACTCATTCGGGGTCTGACCCAGCGCCGCTGAGTGATTTCGTACTCCTGTGCTCCAGGTCGCTTTGCAAACTCCGCCTCAAGATGCAGGTGCGCGTTGTTGGAACCCAGAAACTCAAAATTGACCGAGTATGCAGGCTCGATTTTTTCCAATGAGCTTGAAGTGGTCTCCAACGGCTCGAGTAGGTCGTGAGCTTTGAAACATCTGCAGAGCAATTCCTCTTGAGCAGGCTTCAATCTGCACGTCAAACAGAATTAGCAAGCAAGTCTTCAACGTAGAACAATGCTCTTACCCGGGGATCAAACGCCCTCTTGTCTGCTCATTCGACACCATCTCCACAAATTCTTCAAACCAATATCCTGCCCTTTGGTCCTTCGGAAGGCGGTAGTTGTCAAACACGAAGGAGCCGAAGTTTACACGCATCCGCAAATGTCCTCGCACGTATTTGAGACCCTTCAAGGACTGCTCGATGGCGTTGTGGAGGCGAACATCGTTCCTTGACTGTATCAGAGTAGCTCGGCCATGCCAATCGGCCAGCTCGACATCATTCAGCTCACCGCCGTGAAGGAATGCCTTGCCAAGATGGATATTGTGCTGAATGACGATCTGTCTCTTCATGAAGGCTGGCCCAGGTGGTGCCACAATATAAGCTTTGCATTTGGCGTTGTTATTGACTATGACTTCGCTCCACTTTGTCCTGATGCGGTGAACAATCTGCCGCAGAACCTCGTGGTCATGGCCTACCGCGCAAATGTAGTTTGGCAAGGCGCTGGGAACGAATAAGTGACAGCCAAATCTGACTCGTATGTTGTCAAGAGCTTCCAGTTCCGGGCCAAGACACTCTTTCATAGGTGGACCATCGGCGGGCCAAAGAAATAGAAGCTATGTACGTCGAGTCAGCGTTTCTCTATAACAAGCGTATTGTCCTTCATGATGATACCTTCTCGGGAAATGCAACCGACGAATCTGGCGCTTTCCTCAATTGTTGCAATGTGATTTCCCGTCTCTCCTTCAAGTCGACGTCCGCTTCTTTCAATGACGAGTACGCGCTAATTTTCGCCCATTCGAGCCTTTTCTTTGACGAAGAGAGATTATGGCATTTCATGACAAGCCTTTCAATGAGGTCTTTGGCGGCCGCAGTCTGCTGTGGATCACCCCACAGATGGATGGCCTGCCCGGTTATCAATAAATAGCAGCTAACCAGGGCATACCTCACTACCTACCCGGTCGGAATAAGACGGTGCCTTCACATATGCTCCGGTTCTGCGGGAAATATCCTCGAAAACATCAAATCGTCCCTGAGTGTTGGAGATTCTGCCATTTGAGACGGTTGTTCTTGCTACTCCAGAAAACCTGCAGATTGATTTAAGCCTCGGCTCTCGCAGTGTGTTGATGAATCTTGGATCCACTTACTCGTGCTTGAAAGTACCGAATGAAGCCGGTAACTGTACAGTGTCTGTCTGGCTTGAGCAAGATGATTAGACAGTCTGGAATCATGGTCACGTACCAGACGGCTCAACACCGTTTCTCCACTTCGATTTGGCAGGAGAGTCATTAAAGAACCGGCTTGCGTTACGTGGCGTTGCTGGACGAGGCTGAATTGGTATCGCGGTAGAGACTCTTCGAGCTCCTGATGTTCGAAAGGCGCCCCGGGCCCCTCTAATGTTATTGGCAGCCGAGCCTCTAATCGAGGGCATGGTCTGAGTGGTAGTAGGACGCTGGGCATGGCGTTGAACTGGGCAAGATTGAGCTTCTGCGGTACTTGGGGCAGTCTTTGGCATCACCGGTTGACCACGGCCAGTGCCTCGCATCATTCCCGCTCGACGAGCACTTGCACCTCCACGTCGACCGTAGCCGACCAGCTGCCATTCTACGCCAAGGGTTAATTTCTGTATAAGCATGTAGAAGGGGTCTGATCCAGAAGGGAAGAAGAAGTTATCTGATTTGAACCGTGCTTGTGACAGTAATGCCTTACCTTGAGCGCCTGATGTTTCGAAGCTGTAGCTGTGTTAGCAAATCGAGCATCCAGGAAGTGAGCGATAGACTAACTCCATATTGGCCAGGCTTATCCAAACCAACTCTACGTCAGGATACAGGGATTATACTATTGATTGACGAGGAGTAAAGGAGCCAATAGAGAGGCATTAGAGAAAGACCATGAAGGAACTTTGTGAGATTGATCGCAGATGAACCACAGCGACTTGGCAGATACAGCAAAGAGTGGGAATAAGAAGGAAGAGAAGAAGAGTCAGAAATTGAACCCCAGCCTCGCTATAATTTCCCTAGGGAGGAGTTGAGGGGAGATGGAGAGGATGCAAGTGGAGGGCAATGCGAGAGACAGGTGATGGATGTCCAGCTAAATAGAAATGCAGATGCAGGGCTGAGAGAGATCACAATCAAGGACAATCAGATGAATTGATCAAAAATAGGCCAGTCCACACCACTCTGTTTGTACCAAGACACAAAAATTGAATGAGTGCCTAGGTAATGGTCACAGCTCAAAGATTGAAATGAAGCGGATTCATGCATCAATGATTGAGAATAAGGTCCGGGAATAGTGATGCTTGTGAATTTTGAAGCATGGCCTTCATCTGCCATATTGCAACATAGAATTCAGGCTTATTGCAATCCTATCAATTATACACGAAACTTGATGTGTTCCATTCATTATTGATTGACCTGATGCTGTGAAATTTGTATAGATCTCACGGGACTAACAATGATTGGCTGACTCTTTCAGTAACTGGCGCTAACCTAAACAGGCCCAAAGTGGACAGCGTAAAACGCGTGACGCGTCTCGAGGAGCTTTTCCTTGGTCACACTCTCAATTGCCCATCACCACCTTTGATTGGCATCTGCAACAACATCTCCCTCTCGTCATCCATCATTGCTCTACGTAGCAATGGTCGTTGCAGTAGAAGAGTATGCAGATGCGCGACGACGCAGACGCAATGCTCAAACACACGCCCAGCAATGGGTGACCAAAGGTGCCCTCGTTCGGGAAGATTCTGACGACGAGCTTGGAGACGAAGACCATCCATGGGAGTGGATCTACGAGGACGACTGTGAAGGGCTAGAGAAAGACAAATCCGAAGCACCTACGTCAAGTGACGATAAAGAAAAGTCAAATCGGAGACGCTCATCTCGCGGTGGTGCGAAGCGGCCGCGGAGGATCATTGGAGCCCGAATGGGGAATTTCGAATGCCGCCTAGGCCAGATCGTCTTGCTTAAATCTCCTGAGCCCGGAAAGGACTGGGTTGGCATTATCACCGAGTTTCTTGAGGAGGACGATGAGGATGTTGAGGGAGAACCCGTCAAATCGGCGAACATCATGTGGTTTGCTTCTCCGGACGAATTCATGTCTACAAAGAATAAAAGGAGAGCAGATGCGCTTCCAAATGAGCAGTATCTGACAGCGGATTTCAACGTCAACCCTTTGACGTCAATCAACGGCAAGGCTACTGTGATGTCGAAGGACGCCTTCTACGCCAAGTACCCGAATGGCACACCACCAAAAGGAAAGGAAGCATTGGCGGAATATAACAAGTGCATCATCTGTCGACGCGGCGTCAATCAACTGCAAGGAAGATACACGGAAGAATTTATCTGGGAGGATGTATACCGGGAAGGCAAGGTCTTTGATCTCATAGACATGATCAAGGACGGCCTGAAGGCAGCCAAGAAGCGCAAGGCTGTCGACAGCGAGGTGAGACAAGAATGCACCCTTCAAGAGCACCTGACACTCATGGATATCAAATAGTATGTTGACACCAAAGACGAAAATGCCGTGCCAGTTACACCAAGAAAAAAACAGAAAATCGTGAACGCAACTCCGCAATCGCGGCGTCAGAAGGCGCTGACTACGCCGAGTCACAAGCGGTATGGACTGCACATCCGAGTCTATCAGTAACATCAGAGCTGACAGCAGTATCCGCAGGATCGTCATCAAAAAGCCTCTTGAATTTACACCTCTCGGCACACGTGTGCTTTCACCCTCGCACTTTGCTTCCCCCTACCGCCAGGCGCGTACCCTTCTACATGTCTCTACCGTTCCCACATCACTTCCTTGCCGGAAAACCGAATTTGATACTGTCTACAATCACCTCAGTGCAGCCATCATGGAAGGTACGGGGACTTGCATCTACATCTCAGGCACCCCAGGAACCGGAAAGACGGCAACAGTCCGCGAAGTGGTTGCACAGCTCAATGCCGCCGTCCTAGCGGAGGAGATGGATGATTTCATCTTCGTCGAAATCAACGGCATGAAAGTGACCGACCCACATCAATCGTATTCATTGCTCTGGGAAGCTCTGAAAGGAGATCGAGTCTCCCCGTCTCACGCCCTGGACCTTCTCGAAAGAGAGTTTTCTCATCCGTCGCCTCGCCGTGTGCCGTGTGTTGTCCTCATGGATGAGCTAGACCAGCTAGTCACCAAAAACCAGTCAGTCATGTACAACTTCTTCAACTGGCCCAGTCTTCGCCATTCCCGATTGATCGTCCTTGCGGTTGCCAACACAATGGACTTGCCCGAACGAACCTTGAGCAACAAGATCTCCAGTCGTCTTGGGCTTACCCGTATCACGTTCCCAGGCTATAAGCACACCGACCTCATGGAGATCATCAGCACTCGCCTAGCCAACGTGCCCGGGAATATCGTCGATCCAGATGCTATTCAATTTGCCAGCCGTAAGGTTGCGGCTGTTAGCGGTGACGCCCGACGCGCTCTTGACATCTGCCGCCGTGCGGTAGAAATCGCAGAGCAGGCTGATGAAGCTTCTTGGATCAAAAGATTCAACAACATGGATCAGATGAATGGAGACGACACTGAATCATTACCACCAACACCCAGCAAAACCCCAGCTCGACGAGACAAAGCCAAGAAGAAACAGGCTGGGAATACAGAATCTGAACCAGACCAGAAAGACCAGGTAACACATCAACGTGCACGCGTGACAATAGCTACTATCAAGCAAGCTATCCAGGAGGCAACCTCCACACCCTTGCAACAATCCCTCCGCTGTCTACCCCTCTCCGCGAAGCTCTTCCTCGCAGCCCTGTTAGCACGCATTCGTCGCACAGGCATTTCTGAGACGACGTACGGGGATATTCTCGATGAGGCGAAACGCATCGCGGATGCTGCTGTCGCAGTAGCTGGCGTGGCCGGTGCTGGTGTGAAAGATTTCCTGCTTGGAGTGGGTAGCAGTGCCCGCGTGAAAGCTCTGGGATATGCCGCGATGGAACTCATGAACTCTGGGGTTGTTGCCTTGGAGAACGGGATGGGTATTATTAAGGGTCCTCTTGGGGGCTCTGCCGTCCCGAATAGAGGAGATAGAAGTAGTAAGGTGAGGCTGAGGGTGGCTCCAGAGGATGTTAGGGCTGCGTTCAGAGATGATGTGGAGGCCAAGGGACTCGGACTGGGGATTGATCAGTGAAATTTATTTGGAGGGAATACCTATGTTTTTGATAACGATGCATGGGTCTGGTGCAAATGGCGGGTTTTTCGACTCGCTTTCTACGGGCTTGTTTATCGAGCATTATTTCTATACCAATGATACCCTTTTACCATTTGAGTATCTACTAGACAGAACTCAAAATAGCCAGAGAGAGAGTCTAATGAAAAATTTTCTTGGGAAGAGCTGACGAAATTTGGTTTTGATATGTTGCTCGGACACACCCTCGTTTGAACCCCAAGTACCAAACTACGGCAAGTAGCTCTTTGATGACTGGCGAAAATAGAGATAAATGCGCTGGAACCTATCATACCCCGCGTAGTGTACACTGACATGAAAGATACTCGAACACAACAAAGGGTATAAAGACACATTGAGTAGTATGCTAGTATCTCTGCCGGCCAAGGGTCGGGGCCCATGTGACCGGATGAGTCTCCGGAGTAGCCTCATCATCCGGTTTCCAGATCTTAATCGTCTTATCGGCCTCTCCAGTAATCAGACGCAGACCAGTCCGGTCGAACGTAGAAGACATGATACCAGCCTCCGCATCCAAGGAACCAGGTTGAGCCGTGGTCTCCATAGACTGAAACCGATAGCCAGTCTTCCAGTCCCAGAAGGACATGGAACCATTGTCACCGCCGGAAAACAGGACATTGTCTTCGTTCACGGCGAGAGTATTGATGACGGCGTTGTGGCCTTCAAAGTTCTGCATGAACGCTCCCTCGGGGCACTTCCACTGCTTGATGCTACCGGTGCTGGCGCTTGCGAATGTAAACTCCCTGGGATGGGTGACGATACTGCGGACTCCCTTCTTGTGATGCGTCAGGACACCCATGGTCTTGCCGGCCGCCAGATCCCATAGACGAACAGTCGCGTCCAAGGATCCCGTGATAATTTGAGGATCAGCCTCCTGGCATTTGACGTCGGCGACCGTGCCCCTGTGACCGCTGAGCACATGAATATTGCTTCTTGTGCGCATGTCCCACACTCTGGCGACACCGTCCCGGCCACCGGTTACCAGGAGATCGAGTCTTGGATGTAGAGCCAGGGTATAAACCCCGCTGAGATGGCCATGGTAGTGTCGAATCACCTTGTTCGTCTCGAGATCCCAGCATTTGACCATCTTATCCTCTCCGCATGAGAAAAGATACGGATGCCGCGGCGATACAGCCAACCCGCGAACAGTAGAAATGTGACCCGTGAGAGTCAAACGAAGCGCTCCTGTCGCTAAATTCCACACCTTGATGGTCCTGTCCCCAGCACCACTGACGAACCATTCGTTGTTCGGTTCCACCGCCAAACTCCGCACCCAGCCCAGATGTCCGGATATCACTCTCATCAGCTTCCAAGGCGGGTGCCAATCAGGCGGCTGCTGTCGTGTCGCTGACGGTCTTGCTATGAGGCTCTTCGCCTGGTTTTCACCTGCTGCTCCAGCACCAGCACTAGGTGTTTTCTTCACAAGCGCCATCGACGCGCCACTCTGATCGCCAGAGCCCTGCGCTTGTGTCTGACCTTGTTGAATCTTGGGGCGTTTGGACCGTCCGGCTGCGGCTCTGGCCTGCTTCTCTGCTAACGCTGCCGGTAGTTCCTGGACATCTCGGTATTCTGCTTTCCGTCTGTACGAGAGACCGATCGATCCATTGCCGAACGTCGAGGGTGTGACCATGAGATAATCGGACCCGAAGAGTTCAGCGGTCCTCTTTGCGGAGGTGCGCACAGCTTCGTCTGGCGGGGTATTTTGTGAGATAATGTCCATGGTTCGTGAGATTTATTGATTCGTAATTGCTGAATGGAATTTTAGAGATAGAACTGGAGGCGCCAGATCGTGCGGCGCGCGTTCCTCGAGAACCCTGTGCGAGGGCTGGAGTTTCCGGATTTCTGTGGCTGAATCTTATCGCATGCGAGGTCGAATGAGTATGATGTCAAAGCAATGGATATTATATGTAAAGTTGTGTCTCAAAGTGCACAGTTCAATTGTCGTTGATGGCGGTGTCAAGGGCTTCTGAATTTCGGCGGAGGTTCGTCTAGCCATATTCCAAAAAGAGAGAGCTTGGATCAGGCAGAGCTGAATAATTGATGCCTGGGGCTGCAAGGCCTCCACACTTCCCCGCTGATAACCACCACCTGCTGCCGTTGATAGCTTGACTTTCTCCGCCATAGCAAGCAGTGCAGGAACGCCATGGATTCAGACAACAAGGCGAAATTTGCCTTACACGAGGCTGCCCGAGAAGGCAACAGTATGTACTTCTTCAGGATTTCATATATCACGATGTCTAACAATTTGCAGCGGCAATGGCGGAGTCGCTTCTCAATGTAAGTACAGAAAGCTGCCCCGCATGGCTCTGACAGTAATGGGTTCCCGCAACAAATACAAATGTTACAGTGGATATCATATGAGGATAATCTACTCACTGATTGAGTAGGCAAATCCGAAGCTCGCTTTAGTCAAAGATGACGATGACCGTCTTCCTATCCACTGGGCCGTGGCGTACAATCGATTGCCTATTGTTGAATTGTTAGTAGCAAACAAGCACTTCGATCCGGATGCTGAGGTTGGCAACCGCTCTTTTGCATACTGCAAATTTACGAAACCCTTCGCTCTAACACGGATACAGGACGGATCAGGTTGGACACCGCTCATGATAGCCGCCAGTCTGAAGGATGCAGCAGGAGATGCCATTATCGACCTGCTCCTGCGCAAGGGAGCAGACGTGAACATGAAAAGCGTCACTGGTCAGGTAAGGACTGTGGACAGGCTTCCACGACGCTCCTACGCGCATAAGCTGACAACATCTCTGTTTCATTCAGAATGCCCTTCACTTCGCAACCTCGAAATCGAACCTCTCCACCGTCCGGACGCTTCTCGCCCATAAGTGCAGTGCTAGGGTAAAGGATAAACGGGGCCAATTACCGCTTCATCGTGCTGCAGCTATCGGGTCCATTCCCATCATGAAGGTGCTTCTTGAGGAAGGGAAAAGCCCTGTCAACGCTACAGACTCGGATGGCCTGACGGCGCTGCATCATGCCATTTCGGAGGGACATGGTGATGCGGCCATATTGCTGTTGAAGGCTGGTGCGGAACCTGATAAGAGAGATGCGAGTGGCGCTCTTGCAATTGATCTAGCTCCCGATTCAAAGGTGCGTTCTGACCTTCGCTTGAAAAGGACAATATGCGGGTTAACAGTGATCTGGAGATGTTCGTGCTAACTATCCATTGAATTTGACAGGTTCGGAAGTATATCCTACAGACGGCCGAGAGAGAAGGTATAGAACTCCCTTAGGCTGCGGTATCACATAGACACCGGATTGAGAACAAAGGGGAATCACTCGCTGTATTGTTCCGGGCTGCAACCGCGGGACTGGCAAACGAGGTGTAAAGTAAACAAGCTTATCGATACCCAAGGCGTTTATTGTGTGTGATGCAATTTGGCAAGCTCTCATTCATCTATTCTATGATCCGTATTATGTGTGAATAGATCAAGTCAGCGGGAGCTTATCCCATCATTACCCAAATCCGAAACAGGATCCCGATATCTCCATCTGCCTATTGAAGGAATAGATTACATCAACGCTCACTTCATTTCATGGTGCTGTCAACAAGCTCCCGATATATCTTCTTGAGATCAGCAATGTCGGCTTGGAGCTCCTCGACCTGCTCACTCTTCTCGCCAAGCAACTCAAGAGTCGTCTGGTATCTTTGGTCCAGTTCCTCGAGCCGTTTCTCCAAGTCCTGCACATGGGCATCCGACATCTTCTTCTCCTCGACTTCCCGCATCAAATCGACAACCTGCTGTCTAGCCTCATCGCGCTGCGCCGTGACGCGAGCAAGTTCGTCTTTGGAAGCCGCTCGCTCACTCTCCAAGCGACGGACTGTGGCGCTCATGCGCTCGACCAACTGCACTGATGGTCCTGCGCCAACGGTTGACTCGGAAATTATGTCGTTGATGCCACGTGTATGATGAGTCTGAGCGACGGATGGTGATGCGGGAGTGCCCGAACCATTGAAAAAATCTTCGGGTTCGAACGTAATGGAAGGGGTCTCAAATATCGTCGGGTTGGATGCGTTGTGGCTCATTGCAGGGGAGAGAACAGCTTGCGACAGGGTTGGGTACGAATTCTGCCGAGGAGGAGTACCAACGTCTGGAGACATAGGTATGGTTGAGGACCGACGGCTTGTTGGACGGTAATCGGATAGCGGTCCCGTCGCATCCAGGTTACTCGACCGGCGACTGTATGCAATGGATGACTCGGTGCGTGGCTGTTGGAGGAAATTCGGGGTCGGCGGAAATTGCTCTCGCCATTTCGCTCGTTCCTCTTCCAGTTTCTGCGTCCATGTAGCGTCGCACACCTTCCTCTGCTCAACCAGGTCTTTCTGCGCGGAGGTCAGATCGTCTGTAGCTTTCTTCAGCCGCTGTTCCATCTTCTGCAATTCTTGCTTGCTTTGTTCAAGGCGGCTTTCAAGTTCTTGTTGAATTTCTCGAGCGTTTTCAAGCTCCTCTTCGGCCTTCTTTGCTTTAAGGTTCTGTTCAACGGTGTCAGCCGGTGTACGTCTTCGAGGAAAGAGAAAAGCCGTCCTTACCACTTCTCGTATCTTTCGTCGGAGCTCGCCTTCACGTCGGGCGATTTCGTCGCGCTCTCTCTCCACATTCGAGAGGCGTGAAAGTAGTGAACCTTCCAGAGTCTGCCAATTCTCACTGGCAACCGCATACTGTGTCTGTAGCGTCTCGATTTGCCGCAGAAGTTTCGCTTGTGCATCCCCTGCTGCACCCGATGACGCTTCTTCCGCTCTGGAGCGAAGACTTTCCATCTTACTCTCCAGAACAGACTGTTCGCCTTTTAGTTCCAATTCTAGAACTCTGGCTTTTTCCTTCTCTTGTTCGATGGTCTCTTTCAAATCTCTGATCTCTCTTCGAAGTTTTTCTTCGGCTATTTCACGCTCTATCTTAGCACTGGTAAGGTCCTCTTCCAGTTGTGTTACTCGTCGTTTCTCCTGTTCCAGGGCATCAGACTGGGCCTTGGCTTCGGCAGCTTCAGCACGTGCGTTCGCCCGGGCCAGTTGCGCTTTTATCTCCTGAACGGTCTGGCTTAGGGCGTTTCGTTCAGCGGTGACAGCCTCGAGTTCTCTGGAGACTTTCGTTTGAGAATTCAATGATTCTGTAGCTCGTTTCTCAGCAGCTTCGGCACGTTTGGCTCTGGCTTCGGAGTTTGCAAGGTCCCTCTCGAGCTTCTCGGCCTTCTTTTTGGCTTCAGTGGTAGCTTTCGTGTTCTCGGCAAGTTGCTGGCGAAGCTTCTTGAGCGCAGTTCTGTGGTCAAGCTCGGATTTGGAAAGTTTCTGTCCTTCTTCAAGTAGCAAAGCGATCTTCTCGTCCTTCTCACGGAGTTGCTTTTCAACGCTTCCGGGCTCAGCTGTCGCGGCTGCCTGCTTGGCTGATTCGGCGGCTTCCTTGGCCAAGTATTTCAATTTGGACTGCAAAGCATCTATCCGTTCAATGTATCCGTACATCTCTTCTTGCCAGCGGGATTCTGCCGCTTTGTGTTCAGCCTGCAGTTGTGCCACCGTCACTGCGTGTTCGTCGGCCGTTGACCTAGACGTCTCTGACGGGTCCTCCACAGCGGTCGGCGCAACTTCGTTCATCCCTTCTACTTTATCCAATTCATGGGCTGGCGTTTGCCGACGTTCAATCTCCTGCGTAACACCATCCTTGTCGCCAAAGTCGCTGAGTGGTTTTGAATCGTTCGAGGATGTTCGAACAATCTCTCTTGACTCCCGCGACGAAACGTGTGAGTCAAGACTATTCCGGGCAAGAGCAGGATTCGATACCGGTTCATCGCGCACGGTTGAATTTCGTAAGCTCTCGTCTATATTTCCGGTAGAAGATGCGAGGCTAGATTCGATATCCATGCTGGTTCGCGCGTCATTGCTTAATACCGGGCTTGAGGTCCGCGATGACAAGGGGCTGGGAGTAGATTGGCCGGCAAGATTCCCCGTTGTACTTGATTTCACCATAGCACGCGCCAAACGTTCCTGTAGACGGTCATTCTTCCGCGCAGCGGAAGAGCTGCGGGAAATCGCTAGAAAGTGCCGTCAGCTGGCAAAATCAATGTTGGTTCTGACGTTCAGAGATTTCATACTCGCAGTGGCAGGCTTCGGAGTCGAAACTCCAGCCTGATGCGTAGGTGTTTCATTCTGCTTCGTCTTTGTAGCTGTAGCTTTAGGCGGCAGGTCCTCCGAGTCAGCTAAGATGAGGTCTAATCTGGACTCGACACCAGCGACAGCCTGCTGGAGGAAGGATCCAACGCCCCATCTGGACTTTTGAGTTTGTTTATTTTGTGCCATGGCGGCAGTAAATGTTTGAGTAAATCAGATGCACTGGCTACCTGATAGCAGCGGGCGATTTTCCTCAGTGTATCATGGAAGGCAGCCGTCCCGAAGCCGCCCCGGGGCGATCTTAATTTGCTTATCGTCACAGGTATGATGTGCCTTCAAGGCAACCATGAACGAGATTCTGAGAAACGAGTGACCGAAAAAGAAGAGACAAGCAAAAGGACGGAAATTGGCCCGAGGGGCGTGCGCGTCATATATGCGCCTCAGCAGCTTTGGGATTCAGCATTGATGAGCGGAGGAAGATGGTTGCGAGAGATGGTAATGCAGTAAGAATAGCAGCTGCCGCTCTTTAATTAGCGTGGGCCCGTGGGGACCTCGTGCCAGCAACGTTGGATCCCGGAGCTCCAACATCCTCGCCGTCATCGGTTTTACAACCAACTTCAAGCTCATTCTTCGCCTCTGAATTTGTTGCATTCAAATCCCAGAGACCCAGGCAGACGCCGTCTTCTTTCGTCCCCCTGCGGCATCATGTCGACGATGTCGCTGGAGCCGCCCACCTATCTAAGCTCGCTCCAGAACAACATCCGAGCACGACCAATTCCATGGGAGGGAGCCGTCCGAGCTGGCAACATCACGGATGATCACCTGAAGAAGATCAAAGCTGTGGACAAGGTCCGTAAGGAACAACGGCGTCAAACAATAGAGGGCGACTTGGATGGCTATGTCCGCCTGCTTGCCGGAGGTGCTGGAAGCAAGAGCGTTCTCGACTCCGCATCAAGGAGGACCGATATCGTGCAATATATCCTGGTGCTGGCCGCTGATTTGATCAATGGTACAGAAACAGCCTTGGAGGTAATCAATCTGTCGTACTGAACCATGAGCTAACATATGAGTCGGTAGATGTTCCGTCTCTTGCGTCTTCACTTGTTGCGCATGCCGACCCATACAAGCCGTTCCTCCCACTCCTCCGTCACTCGACGAATGCCGAAGATCCGATACCACTTCTTACTTCGACATTTCTGACGAACCTCGTATCTACGAGCCTTATTTCATCTTCGAAATTTGCACAGAGAGATGAAGAGGCTCTTCCACAGCTGTATACTTATCTATCTACCCTGACCAAGAACCAGGACAGCGGGCTGCAGGATATTGGCGTTCAGGGCTTCTCGGAATTACTTCGAAATAAGAGGTCAAGGGAAATCTTTTGGAACCAAAGAAAGGAGACTGTAGACCCCCTAGTCGACATCCTTCGTGCTGCTGCAGGTGCGAAGGAGAATGGTTCAAGCACATTAGGATCGAGCAATATCCGAAGCATCGAGCCAGGAATTGCGGGTGGAGTGGGCCTCCAGCTTCTATACCGAGTTCTGCTTGTTCTCTGGCAGTTGAGCTTCGAAGGAAGTCTCGTTGGTGACGATCTACAAGAGTATGTCTCAGAGGATTTTGTTTTAAATAACTTCTGCTTACGCGAGTGTAGGGATCATGAGATCATCCAGCTGTATACCCAACTTCTACGATTGTCGCCGAAGGAGAAGACAACCAGACTACTCCTTGCAACGCTCTACAACCTCCTCTCATCCAATCGCACTACGTTACTGCCCGTCGCCGTCTTCGTCCGCCTACCTGCTCTCCTCTCCAACCTCTCGGGTCGCCACCTGACCGATCCCGATCTTCTCGAGGATCTCAACGCAGTCAAAGAGATGCTGGATGAGTATACCAAGACTCAGACCACGTTCAACGAGTATGCCGCAGAAGTGCAATCGGGCCATCTCCGCTGGTCGCCTCCTCACCGCAACCCTACGTTTTGGAGAGACAATGCGCGTCGGATCCTGGATGAAGCGAACGGCACACTACCCAAGAAGCTCGCAGAGATCATCTCCAAGAACTGGGACAATGATAAACAAGTCCTTGCTATCGCCTGCAATGACGTGGGTAATTTGGTGAAAGAGGTTCCGGAAAGGCGAACCCAGTTGGAGAAATTGGGGTTGAAGACCAGAGTCATGGAGTTGATGGCCGATAAAGACGAGTCGGTCAGGTGGGAGAGCTTGAGGGCTGTGGGGGAGTGGCTTCGCTATACTTTTGAAGGATGATTGCCATGCCATTGAGCTTCTGAGGTATCTAGACCTTTTTTGTTTGCCGTGTTTATAACTGGAACGAAGATATTGCTCAGCAGCATGACCGATTCTATTCCTGCGTATTCTCCAGGCTTGCTCGTTAGGTTTGAAGCTGGGGAACTGAATATACTTTCCAAGTCTGCCTGAGAAAAGGATGACCGAGAAGAAAACATGGCACATACATAGACAGAGATAACTACTGATAGAAGAGGCGAATGCAACTTTCTCTCCAGGGCTATACCTGTTCGCTAATATATGCCGCAACGTCCCACGGTGGAACTTGGAGATGGGGCATTGATGGAGTTCAAACGAATCGTTTCGCATGCTTGGAAAGGCGAATCAATCGGATTCAAGAAGCCATACCCCGCATGCGATTGCCGGTGAATTCGAAGGTGATCGATACTTTTTGTATTATCGTTGAGAAGAGGGCGCATAATTCTTTCCTTTTTTTTTCTTTTAGATGCTGACATGGTATGGAAACCATTAACAAAGAGCTTAGTTTTGAGACTTGCTTGCAAATTAATTACTACAGTATAGCGCTGGAGACTACTGTATGCAGAGTAGTGGATCAACTCAATTGATCTGCAACTAGACCCTGCCAGACAGTGTGACTCCGTACTCTTGTCCTGTAAGTTATTTCTTATCTTTCCATATCTATTCAGTCCTGAGAGTCATATTGTCCCAAGAGCTGATCCAGTTCCTGAGTGCCCACCAGCGTTATCGCTGATAGACGCATGATCATACAACAGCTTCCCTCACGAGAGGTGCTGTCGACTCATCATCGTTATCTTCGGTTGAAGCCGACCATTGATTATCATCTTTGGCTCCGATCCCGCAGCCTACTTCGAGACGTAACGGCTATTTGATAAGCTCTTCTTCCCCTCCGCTTCTTGCCGCAAAGCCGCGCGACCTCCCTTCGCGTCGGACGCCAGTCTAGACTTTTCGATCAAGGGAGAAGCAGGGACTTATCCTGATCTGCGATAGCAACCATCCCACCTATGTCTCGGTCCTTCACGGGTTGCAAGAGATGTAAAGCGCGACGGCAGAAATGTGACGAGCAGAGGCCAGAATGTGGGAGATGCAAGGCTGCGGGGACCCAGTGCAAGTATGCGATGCAGCTGCAGTGGGGAGGCCGGGCCTTTTCGCGATCGAGGTTTGGGGCGTGTGTGGGCAATGGAGGCATGCAGAAACTAGGTCTGCAATTCGCCCAGTCCTTTATACAAGAGCGACAAGGGTTCAAGGACATTCATTCGCTTTGCTGACCAAATGGAATCGATGTAGAGTACTCGCCCGGTGAATTTATCTACACGATCACCAAATCTCCAAGAGCTGTTCCCACAAATGTCTCGCCAAATGCACTCTCACCGAATGCTGTCTCGCCGCCGGCATTGATCAGATCTGTCGATCCGTTCTCCTCGTTGTCTACGGAGCAGAAAGCGTTGCTACATCATTTCATCAACGATGCGTCCCAGATTACAGCCTGCCATTCAGGCATGCAGAGGGACATCTGCAAGATGCTCGTTCCGATGGCCCTCCAGACTCCTTCATTGCTGTACGCGACCACAGCGCTCTCAGCGATACATCTACAGGCGTTGAACAATCAGTCAGAAAGCGTCAAGTCCGCACCCGACATCGCACGGCTCATGGCTTTGAGTCTGGAGCACTTTCGGAAGGAACTTCAGGATCCCGGTTCCAAAGGCTTGGATGCCCTTCTGGCGACAGCTCGAACTCTGTGTCTGGCGGAAATCCACTCGGGCGCTATACATCCAAATACGTGGAGGGCTCACGTTGAAGGGGCAAAGGCATTGATGACGACCTCCAACGGTGGTGGACTGAGTCCAGGTTCCGCAGCTCGGTCAAGTGATGCGTTCCGCCGGTATCTGGATCGGTGGTATAGGTCGATAGTATCTCTCACGGCCCTGACGGGGAATGGACCGCCCATCAGTGAGACCGCAGACAGATCCAGCCTGAGTGTTATCGGTCAATTGGATTCGTCCCCGGATTATTTGGATGACTATTGGGGCTTTACAGTCCATCTATCAGATATCTTCCGCGAAATCGGTGCCGCGGCTTGGAGACGACACCAACAGGCCGAGAATAAAGACCAGGTACAAACCGACGACGAGATCATCTCGCAGGAAGCGGCATTGCTCGAATCGTCAGTGCGACGTCTAATGGATCGGGATGCTGCGTCACAGCCCACTTTCTATCCCGGAGTCGTGGAGGGGTTGTCGGCGAAGTGCATTCAAGAATTCGCCCTGTGCAATGAAGCTTTCCAGCACAGTGCTCTCATACAGATCAATCGCCGACTACGGAACTATCCCACCTCTTCCGCAGACGTACAACAGTCCGTCAAGAAAATCTTAGAATGTACGACTAAAATCACACCTTCACCGGGCCTTAGTCCCTGGGTAATGCTTACCACGCCTTTGTTCATTGCTGGATGCGAAGCACGAGGGGAGGATAGGGAAACAGTACGGCGACTGCTTGGGTCATTGCATGATACGATAAGGGTTCCGAATGTCCTTCAGTCGTTGAAGTTCCTCGAGCAGTACTGGGCTAATCAAATCAACGAAGACGAAGATTGGAGTCACTTTCTGAGTATGTATCCGACGCCTCATCATGTTCTTCCTTCGTATAGTGCTAACCATGGCTCAGGTCGAATGCAGTTTGATTTCATTCCTTACTGAAAAGCTTTCTGATCTGATGTCTTATTCCAAGCAAGCGTCACATTGGGGGGGATTGATGATGGTTCGCCTTTACTACTTGGGGAAAGTTTGCGTTTTATATATACGCAGCGATCTGATATCTTCGTTATCTTTTGATTTCATCTTGTTTCACGGCGTCAGTGAGAGTTTTGGCGCACCATTGGCGACATGCATTCGCTTTCTGCTATATATTTGGTTGACAGGGTCGAGGTCCGCGAACACATTTATACCTACCTACCACTACGAAGTCTTTTTTCTTTGTCTTGACTCTGGTTTCTGAGTTCACGTCAAATAAAGCTTGTCTGAAATCCTGGACTTACCAGCTCTACCAGTTGTTCATATCAACAACTCTTTGCACATTCAAATCTTCTGTTTCTGTCTGAAATTCCCTGGTGGCTTTGCAAAGTTGCCTGGACGTGGTTCCCTAGGTGAGTTGCTGCCTGTCACATCTCACCCACAGGCACGACCACAACCTTGCCTGTTGTATCAAGTTGCTCCATCTCTTACTGTACGGCTTGCCCGCGGTCGCGCAGTTCATGTATCAGAGCGATCGTATCTCATCCTTGTGCCAATATGGAGAGTGCTAGAGATCTGCTCTCTCGGCGTCTCCCACCACTTCTCTTGATCAGTGGAACAGTGAATCCATCGATCTCCCCAGAGAGAATCTCAGCTGAACTACTGCATCCATGGTATTCGTTTATGAATGAAATCATGGTAGCACTCCACGGTCTTGATTTAAGTGCGAACGTTAGTCTCACGGATGCAGCAGCAGTTTGTAGTTGGAAACAAGCTAGGCTTAACCTCCAGGTTCACTCGGAATGTGTGTGATGCTATTACCAAGGCTCTGTCTGTTTCGACCCTGTCCTTATAGAAAGACGCAACTTGGAGCATCATATCGGTATGTATTCTATAGAATATCGTTGGGAAAGCCACAGACCAGCATGGCTGACCATGTATTAGGCCAGCCTGTATCCTACATAGGGGCCTATTCATTGAAATACGGATTCCTTTCGACCTACAGGCACACGGTGTTTGTCTGACGTTCGGGCAAATATCGTTTTGACCTATCGCAGCCGCTTGACGAAGGAGCAACGAGCCCCCTCGATCCGTGAGTGTTTCGTCGGACTATGTGCCATCGCCCGCCAACGACAGGACATTCGAGGAGCACGACTTTAATGAAATGCTTGTGATCTGACTTCCGGTCAATCTAGCCAAAGCTGACAGCGAAATCTAGTTGCACACTTCAAGTATCTCAGGAGCTGTCAGGTCGGAATCACTTGTTGGTGGATAGTATCAAGAACAAAACAACGAGGACACCTAACGACAAGCCTTTTGGCCTTTCTGTTCGAGCAGGTTTTACTGCGCCCTTTCCATTTTTTTTCTAGCACTTGCTTTGTCATGCTCTAGCATGGCTTCATCCTTCAGTCATCTTCCTCGGCTTCGCCATGGGTCTTGCGCAAAATTTAATGTTCCTTGCTATGGGTTCCCCTTGCATTCTTCGGAGGGAGCTCTATCATCTGGCTTGTTCTTCTTGCTGTGTATGAATAGTCAGTCTTTTTTCAACTCAAGGAAACAGTTAATATTCGATCAATGTTCCGAAAAAAAAACTATTATTGCAGTAGATGGGTCGCATAACCTGTATAATAATGCAACACTGCTTCATTTGAAAGGGCAAGAGAGATTTTAGGTCCTGGGCCTTTTATTGCCTTAGTTATCTCCTTGCAGCGTCTGACAAGCAAGGAAGAGTAGGGATAAAAAGGAAATCTGAGAAGGTTGGCTGTGCTCAAGTACTACTACGTAAAAATAAACAGGTCTAGCCACGCATCTTGTGCATAATGTGGAATGTGTCACTTCTGTTCCACTGGACTGGCAATCCAGCAACCTCTCAGCAGTGGTTTCGTGTCTGCTGCACGAGTGCGTTCCAACAGTGTGTTACTATTATTACTCGCTGACAGTGAGAAAGATTATTCAAGAACCGAGACGATGCATCTAATCTAGATGTATACGACTAACTTTCAGGGGGAGGGATAGGCTCTTGAATGATCTCCCGACAATCTCAGTCAATAATCTTCCCATTTGACATTTGTCTCGCGCTCCTCAACCATAGGTGGAGTGCAGTGCACGTACGGAGTACCATAGGCCCATAACAGCATGGGGCAAGAGAGCTGATCAGAGATCAAAGTCCTCTCCACACTGGCCGATCTGATATTGTGAAGTGGGATTGTGATTTTGCTCAGAAAGAGGGAGCTCTTGGATGGAGAAGCCCTTGACACGGCTGATTTGAAGCGGATCACACTGCAGCAGTATGTAGCTATCGCTATCAATAGGGAGGTTTCTCGATAGACCACCCAACATTATCGATAGACATTAGTACAAACCTGGTCTATCACGAATCGCGGCTACCCAGACCAGATCACAGAGCGCAACTCGCCCGAAGAATAAGGAGAAGATCTTATAGTAGACGACTGTAGTCGACTTGTTCTAGATATCATTTTGTCTGTCTTATTTGGAGAAATGGTACGGAGTAATTGGATTAAAACCAGCGAATCTGGCTGCTTTGCTGGTTTGAATTTAGTTATGAGGTTCGTATACAGCGACTCATATTGCGATCCATAAATGTCATTGAGCTCCTTTTCACCGTATGGCGTATTGGTAGTACAGTATGAGTACTACTTTTTCCAAAAGGGAGGAAAAGCATTATTGCGCAGAGCACTCTGGATTAATGACTGGCAGATAAACACACACAATAATAAGGCCCCTGAATATTACTGTACAGCTGGCAGCCACAGACGCCATGAAGCAGCCAAAATTCTCGGTCAAGGAATAAATACAATACTACGTACGGAGCAGGGATGATCTACTCCATAAAGATGAAAGCTGTTGCTATTTTGGCAGATCGTGACCCGCCTTGCTGCTAGAGCCGTTCTGGAATCTGAACCGTTCTTCAGAAAAGAGAAGAAGTTACGGACTACCCCCTGAGACTAATTAGTTGCTCTCTCTGCCATCCATGGATTGTTGGCTAAATCTATCCTTTCAGATGCGTTCCTGCCAGAGACCGATGGACCGATCGTAGTAGGTACATTGACAATTCGATAACAACCCTTGAAGGCAACAACAACAACAGGACAGAGTCTGGGAAGTTCCAGTTTCTTTTTTGTGGTTATGATTCAGAGTTCTTTTCCCCTTTCCTGTGTACACAGTACTGTGGTACAGTCGTTCATAGCGCCTCGCACGAGTCGCATCAAACCAAGGGTCAGCAGTGGACACTAAAACTCTTTAGCCCACGAACTAAGGACTTTCTGACCTGCAGGGGCACGAAGGATCCCTCCATTGCGAAGCGCCAGCCTGGTCTCCCTTTCATGATCGTCCTTCCAACCCCTGGCCCTTGCACCTGGTGGTGGCTCAACCATGGAGAGTGAGCCGCGTCTAGTACATCGTGCTCGCCCACGTATGGATTCTGTCTCCAGATTCGTGCCCAGAGAATTAAGCGCTTCCATCAGGAACACCCCCTCCCAAAGGGGCGTCAGCAGGGCCGAACCAGCCAATCTCTCTTTGATGATGGGCTTTCTACGGAAGAAGATGATTGAACTTCAGCTGAGGGGACTGCAAAGCCCGTCGCAATTGCAATTGCTTTCTCTTGAGTTTTTGATTCGCGATCCGGAGATTTGTGGGATAAGATCTCCAGAGCACGTATTCCCTTTTTTTTTCAACTACTGTACATACTGACATACTCCACGCTTGCTTCCTCCGGACCTTGCTCCTGTTTAGGTGATAGCGACAAGCCGTCGATCAGAGAAAGAAAAGCGTGCCTTTTCAATGGCATTAGAGTATCTGGCTGGCTGGTTTTGTGGTTGAATCATTGGATGTCTCTCCACCCCTTATGCCACTCGCCTGTCCTGGACTCCTGGTCCCACCACACTTATCCGTCTGGGAAGTCCATGGTGCCTGGCCCAGCCGTCGCAGATTTGCCAATCTTCGCCCTCTCCTTTTTCTGTTTCTGATTCTACCGCTTGTCTCGTCTTTGTGGCGCGTGTCACCTTGCCCGTGCCTGAAGACATGAGGACGGCGATCGAGTGCTAGCTAGTATTCCTGAGACTACCATGCCCTTGTTGTCTATGGAGGGTGGTGGTTCTCCGCCAGCTCCTGGCGACGTTCCCGCCAATGTACACTCTTATCAGCATCAGAGGTACTACTCCTCCTCAAGCTATTATTCTTCCGGTCGTGAATCCGCCGAAGGCTCGGCCTACGCTGTGACTGCGAGCTTTTTATCTTCTACCGCTTCGCCTCCAGCAATTGCTCCCTCGGTTCGCAGGAAACCTCTGCCGAAGAATGCTTCTCCAGTGATATCTTCAGGCCCGTCTGGGATCCCCTCGACATCCTCTATCCGGAGGGAAGGAGAGACGCCTGCGGAATCCCCGGCATCCCTCCAGGACGAAACATCCCGGTCTTTGCTGAATGGAACTATCCCCTCGTCCCTGGTTGACAAGCCTTTACCCTTTGTGCCGAGAGACATTGATAGGTATGAGCTTCATCTGTCCCTTCCCCGCTCATTCTTTCTGATTGACATTCGGCCTAACGACATACTGCCCCTCCCCGGACATCTCAAGCTCTTAACTGACCTATTGTGCTCGTCATTACCTCCAGATATCCCCGCGGTGGAAAGCCCGCGGTTCCCTATCCGATAGACACTTCAAGCTCGCTCCTACCTTTCGAGGACGACGAAGCATCAGACTACGTATATCAATTTGCGAATGGAACGCCGGTTCATTCACGTCTTGCTAGCGAACCTTTCATACCACTACTAAAATCTCCGCCCGTGAGCCATAAGCGGGCAAATACTATGGCATTGCATCCCCCTGGGCATCGACCGCCTCCGCTCCAGCTGGATTCCAATGTGAGGAATATGTCCTCGAGTTCTGCCGAATCGAAAAATCCCAAGACACCCGGAAACAAGATCACCTCATTCTTTGGCTGGAAGACAGCTTCTTCCCCCGGGGCTGAGTCCTCTAGCACGGAGATCTCTGACGATGGCCGTTCACCACTGCCTTCTCCCCTGCCACCGCCTTTGCAGAGTTCCTCCTTCCCAGCCAAAACCGTGACCGCTCCAACTGATCTGTCAAAGTCGAACAGCATGTTTACTCCCGGTCGAAACCCATCCTTAGGGAGCTCTATTGCTCTGGACCCCAGGTTCTCCTCCCAGATTGCCGCGCTGGAAAATGAACTTCGAGAAATCAGCTCCGAGTTGGCGGGCTCAATTCGACGCGAGATGGAATTAGAGGATCTTGTTGAGAGGCTACAGTCGGAAACGCCACTGGACGTCAACCGACGCACGAGCGACTACTTTTCAGATTCCGGTACTGGTTCCATTCGATATGGCCCTGACAGCGCAACCCGGGTTGAAGATATAGAGAAAGTGAAACGGGCGGCAGAGCAGGAGCGGGCGCAGCTGAAAGTAGAGCTTTCTCAAAAATGGCAGGAAGAAAGGTCTCGTCGGGCGGCATGCGAGTCCCATGTCCAGATCCTAGAAGATCAAGTGCAGCAGGTAAGATCCGCCAGTCGCCGCAGTGTCGTTCCGATATTGACTTCATCCAGCTTCGCCGTGAGAGGGTGGATATGTCCGACATGTCACAAAAGAATAAAGAACTTGAAATTGCCTTGGAAGATACTCGCAGGAAACTTGCGGAAGAGAGACAATTAAAGGACAACTTTGAGGATCTACTTACAGCTATGAGAGTCGAACTTGAACAGCTCAGGAACGAACGGGATCATTTCCGAGATGAACTGGTCCCCCAATTGCAGGAGCGGCTCGAGAAGGCCGTTCCTCCTGCGGCACCAGGTCCGGATCCGTCCGAGATTGAGAGGCTATTAGCAGAGATTGAAGCTTTAAAATTTGAAAATGCATCCTTGGCTCAGATGCAGACAAACAGGTTTGCCTCCATTGCGGAAGAAGAAGGTACTGTGCCTCGCCGAGTGTCATCATCTTTTGGCTTGTCAAGGTCGAGTTCCTTGGCGCACAGGCCTGCGAAAACGAGCGGACTATCACGCTCAAGCTCTCTCTCGAGGTCCAATTCAGTGTCCGGAAGAACACGAGAGACTCCTGAGTCGCTAGCGGAGAGGGTGAAAGATGTAGAGGCTCAACGCGATGCGCTTCATCAAGCTTTGAAGAGTCTCCTTGATCGTCAAGCTTATCAAGCACGTGAGAACGAGAAACGCATCAAAATTCTGGAGTTGGAGCTCGAAAGAGCCCAGAATTCCGGCTCTCCACGCAAACTTGGATACGAAAGAGATGTCCGTAATTTGCGGGAAGAGGTTAACCACCTCAGACAGCGGGCAGAAGATGCTCTGGAACAAAAGTGGCAGTGCGAGAAGGGCCTTGCCGGCCTGAAGATGGACCTTGATCGAGCCGAACAAGAGACGACTTCCCTGCGGATGTTGTTGCAGGAGCACGATATCGCCGTCCCTGCCGATCTGGCGAGCAACCGCGATGGCATCGTTGAAGTACAAGCGACCTCCTCATCGTTGGAAGCTGCCTATCAACAGCTACAGGCTGATCGAGAATATGCGGAAGCGACCGTATCTCAATCGCTGGGCGAGGAGCAAATGTTTGCCGATCAGCTTGCGGCCTCGATTAGCCGAACCGAAACGCTGGCAGGCCATGTCCGACGACAGCTAGAAATAAACAACTCCTTGCGTAGTCGGCTCGCAGAGGCCATCGGCAAGGGCGAGAGAGAGCAGAAGCTGTCAGCCGCGCGGATCAATGAATTGCAAAACAGGCTCAAGGAATTGGAGGATATTCTGGTAGTCGCTCAACAACACTCCGAGGAAGAAATGGCCAAACACGAGGAAGAGATCCGCAACCTCAAGGAAAGCCACAATGCCCAGCTTCTCCGACTGAAGAATGGGATCCGCAGCCCAGTGGCGCTCTCTCCCAAACCGCCGAATTCACCATTTGGCGCTCGATCTCCGCGCCTAGACAAGACGACAAGCGGCGAAGGCATTCCGCTGGCCGAAGCAGTTCAGACGGAAACCCTGGAAAGGAGGGTGAAGGAACTCGAGAAGGCACTCCGTGACGCCGACTTGGAGATGGAGGAAGTGGTGGGAAGGATGAATAGAGCTCAAATTGAGGTCGCAGAACTGCAATCTGACAGGTACGTTATCTTTGTCGGCCTGGTGCCGATAGGGTCTTTGCTGACTGATTTGGGAACAGAGATGAAGCACTCCGCCAGACTCGGAAACTCCAGGCTGAGATCCTAGCCGAGCGTGAGGCTTTCAAAGCCTTAATAAGTTAGAGACTCTGGTCAGTCTTCTGACCGACTCAGTCGTCTTTGACCTTTGTACTTCTGATGCACACTATGTGGACATATCTTGATGATTTCACGTCCTTTGCCGCATCATGTGTTTTGATACTATACCATTCACGTTTGGGGTTACGGAGTTGGAACAGAAATGGCCGCTGCACTATCACTACCCTCTTACATTCTGCATCTTGGGAGGCTATATGCATTTACTTCTTCTTTTCTTTTCTTGCCCATGATTGTGCATTGGAGGTCCGGCCCAGAATGAAATGCTGGCATTTTGCATGGCAGTACATACTTCTAGATGGAGGAACTTGGCGGTCTGATGATCCACACTGAGAGACGCAGATCAACCTTGTATATATAAGATGTGCTAACTATATGTTCTGCACGGTCGAATCAAAATGATAATATAATGTCTGAACCAAAGCACACTCGTTTCGTCTTCATTATCAGCGAGAACAGCAAGCTCCATGTCTTCTGGGAATTCAAGCAACGCCCCCGGTCTCTGCTCTACCGTGATTCGAAGCGGGATTCTAGCTCTTCTACGGATTACCGAGTTCGCGGAGCAGCACGCATGTAGGGCCCGAGTCGCGGCTGTTTGTCTATTTTGCACCTGCTCATCGTCACTGTTGCCATTGTCCTACTTTCAACGACAGTCATTGACTTGCCTACCTACGTCGTGGGCGGCTGTTTCTTTGTCTCTGTGTGCGCTTAAACGTCTTTCTTGGAGCTACACTACCGTCAAATGCTATTGAACAGCCTTTTTTGCCGCCCCCTGACCTGAAGCTTTTTCCGTTGCGATCATCTCTTATCTCCCAACTACGCCAGGACGGACCTACTGTCGCAGTATATAAGTTTGAGTCCATCCTCACATTGCACGATACATCGCATATCCGGAAAAACTGAAGGGACTACATCTTGCTGCAAAGTGAAGCTGGCAGAAAAGAGCATATCAAGGAAGAAGACAAGAGCCGCGTGATACTCGTCTTCAGAGCTGTGGTGCCTCGCACCATTTTCCCTCCTACCATGGAGTTTCTTCCAGGTAAGTTCATCCCTGGCTCCTATTCCAGTATGTATCCGATCAATGGATCGAGAGAGATGAACTGAAACTTCTCTTCCTCGTGTCTTATTATTGCAGAATACTTCTTCACTTTACTCCAACACCCAACCTTCCAATCCCTCACCTCCACCCCTCTCGCCTCTCACCTCTCCACTCTCCGAACCGCCTATCTAGAGCCCTACATCATTCAGCCGCTATCCGCCCTCCTCACTTCCCCCGTCGCGATGCCCGATCTCGTTTCTATTCTGATACTGGCAATCATCCTGCTTGTCTCCTTGAAGATCCTCGACTACGCGCGCCGCGTGATCATGTTCTGGGTGACGCTGGCATTTCGGCTGGTTTTCTGGGGTTCAATCATCGGTGTTGCGTGGTATGTGTATAGTGTTGGGCCGGAGAAAGCGTGGAGGGATTTTGGATGGCTGTGGGGTGTGCTGGAGGGGTTTGTGGAGGATGTTCAGAACCGGAGTCAACAGCGCGTGAGTGATGGGTTTGGGAATTATGGGGGTTATGGTGGGAGGTCCAGTCGAGGGAGAGGTCAGGGTGGTGGAAGAGGGTACAGAGGGTGGCAGTAGCTCTTTTGATTGTCGGAAGGTCTTTGGACAAAAGCATTGGGGAGAGGTTGTAATTTTTCTTTTTTTTTTCTCCGTGGTTACTTCTGGATGATCTGATTACGGGTGGTAGGAGAATAGTATCTTTGGGAATTCATGATCAAGGTGTCATGTTGACATGGGGTTGGTTTGCATGGATTGGTGTTTGTTGGTTTCGTTGAATTAGCGGAGTTATCTCTATTGACGCGGACTGTGTCCGCAGGTTATCATTTATCTGACATGAGCTTGGTCTATTCCAAATTGTTGTTTTGAATGTGCCGACATTTGGAAAGGAGTCTGAGTTCCAGATATTGCATTGAAATGGCTGGATGGTGAGCCTCGTGCCTCGGTTGGGACTGCAGGCGGGTGTGAATTAAATTGGACGTTCACAGTGAGCGCCTCGAGCGTTTCTTCCTTGATTATCGCTCCGACTCCAATGTCTCCATCGTTGCTTGGTTGTGCTTTGAGATTCATGTCGCTGATGCGAACGTCGGAAACACGACGACTCGGAGAGACCGTCTGGTGCTGGATCTGACGCACCCTAGTACTTTCATGCAACTGGCTGGCTCGTGCAGTGGATTTCTCTGGATAGGGCCCGTCGAAGAGAACAGTTCGGTCGAATATATCGATCTCTCACATCAATCTGCATTACTCAAAATCGACCTCTTGCTCATCCTTGGGTTCCCTTGGTTCTTGTGCTTCGTGGAACTGAATGGCATCATCAATGTAACTGAGCACAGCGCCAACGCTGTCCTCGTCTTGAACATCCAGCTGCAGGAAAGACACCATGCTGAAATCATCGATCAACTGTGCGACGGCTCGGTTCAATCGCTTGAAAGATCCACCACTCATTAGCACATCTTTGGAGCTCGGATCACCCTCGGCAGTCTCGTCTCCGGTATCATCTTGCAGTAATTGCACGTCGACATTCACGAAGCGCTTCAATTCCTTTCTCGTGATCATCTCCTTGACCTGGTCCATCTTGCTCAAAATGTTCACATGCGGCATCTCGAGCATCAGCATTGCAGACATGGCACTCAGTGTGCCGGCGAAGAATTTGGCCTTGTCCACCACAAAGGTACTCTCGAGGAGGTACGCGGCGCAAAGATTGATGTTCAACGGGCCTGCGCGAGAGAGGAACTGCACGAGCGACGGCAAGAGAGGGATGTGCGTGTAGAGTTCGATCTGGCCGGGCATGTCAAATATAATCAGATATTCTTCACTCAGCGGATCCAGCGCTTGTGTCAGAAAGTCGAGATTCTGCAGTAAGAATTCGAAGCAGTATATCAAGCCGCCATTGGGACCTAAGCCCAGCTCCTCCATGACATCTTCTAACGTGATGAGCTCGCGGATGTCCAGATCGGGTTCATAGCTGAATGTCTCCGCCGCTGGGTCGAGATTGACGTAGAAGCAGCTCCTCCGCGTATTCTGGAGGTGTTGTATGACGGCATTGCAAAAAGTTGTCTTGCCTGCGCCAGCAGGGCCCATGACTAAAACCCCGAACTTCGACATGGGTAGCGGATGGCGGGGTTACGATGGCAGTTCTATGGCGATATCAGGATGGCGGGAAAGGAAGGCAATCAGACTGTGGGATGAGTGATAGAAACTGTTTCCAAGCAAATGTCGGCATCAATTATGTGTACAAGTCGTGATCATCGTGATGAATCTGATCGCAACAATTAATATTTAGCTATCAGTAGCAAGTAATTTCGATAAGCCAAAGGCGCTATCGGGTGAAAAGTACGTGGAAGTGGAAATTTTTGCCGGGGTCCGGCTGGCGATTTTTACCGCCTGAGAAAAATGGCGCCATCGCAGGGCCACCCAACAACAACTCCAGGTGGAGGCACACCTACTCGGGCCCCCTCCTCCTCGCCCTTAATTATTTTCCCCCTCTCTTCTTTTTCTCTTCCTTCTCTTCCATTCTCAACCAGCACCCTCTCCCACGCTTCCACACCACTCTTCTCCTTTTCCTTTTCTTCCTTTTTCCAGTTCTTTTCCTGTCTTTACGTCAACCCACAGTCACACTTCCGTCGTTCACAATGGGCAGCCTTGCTAACGGTCCCAGAGGAGGAACTTTCCTCTTCACCTCCGAGTCTGTCGGTGAGGGTCATCCCGATAAGATTGCGTACGTTTTCTCTACTCCTCCTCCCGTTTATGTCAGCCCCAGGAGCATGTCGTGTGCTGACGCAACTCTCCCATAGTGACCAGGTCTCCGATGCAATCCTTGACGCTTGCCTTGCCGAGGATCCTCTTTCCAAGGTACTGCCGCTTTTCGGTGCCTTTTTTTCCCTTCTAAATCCTCGTATGATCTGCGCATGGAGAGTGTGATTAACAATATGGCTTGGATATAGGTTGCTTGCGAGACTGCCACCAAGACTGGTATGTTCACGCTGTTCACCTCCCGATCTGTCACATCGCTACCCTGTACTAACCCCGGTTGCAGGTATGATCATGGTTTTCGGTGAAATCACCACCAAGGCCAAGCTTGACTACCAGAAGATCATCCGTGGCGCCATTAAGGATATTGGCTATGATGACTCCGAGAAGGGTTTCGACTACAAGACCTGCAACGTTCTTGTTGCCATTGAGCAGCAGTCTCCTGACATTGCCCAGGGTCTCCACTACGACGAGGCTCTCGAGAAGCTCGGTGCCGGTGACCAGGGTATCATGTTCGGTTATGCTACCGATGAGACCCCCGAGCTCTTGCCCTTGACTATTCTACTTGCCCACAAGTTGAACAAGGCCATGAAGGAGGCTCGCAACGACGGTTCCCTCCCCTGGCTCCGCCCTGACACCAAGACCCAGGTCACCATTGAGTACGCTCATGACAACGGTGCCGTCAAGCCTCTGCGTGTCGACACCGTCGTCATCTCTGCTCAGCACAGCGACGACGTCTCCACCGAGACCATCCGCAAGGAGCTGAAGGAGAAGATCATCAAGAAGGTCATCCCTGCCGAGCTTTTGGATGACCGCACCATCTACCACTTGCAGCCCTCTGGCCGCTTTGTCATTGGCGGCCCTCAGGGTGATGCCGGTCTCACGGGCCGTAAGATCATTGTCGACACCTACGGTGGCTGGGGTGCCCACGGTGGTGGTGCCTTCTCTGGCAAGGATTACTCCAAGGTCGACCGCTCGGCTGCCTATGTGGCTCGCTGGATCGCTAAGTCCCTCGTCCACGCAAAGCTCGCTCGTCGTGCTCTTGTTCAGCTCTCCTACGCCATTGGTGTCGCGGAGCCCCTCTCCATCTTCGTTGAGACCTACGGCACCTCCTCCAAGACCTCGGATGAGCTTGTCGAGATCATCAAGAACAACTTCGACCTCCGCCCTGGTGTCATCGTCACCGAGCTGGATCTTGCTAAGCCCATCTACTACCAGACCGCGAAGAACGGCCACTTCACCGACCAGAGCTTCTCCTGGGAGAAGCCCAAGACCCTCAAGTTCTAAGGGTCGCGCTTTCTTTTGCTGTGCGTCTCCGGAACCCTTGATGGCGTTTTCACGAATGTGATGAATTTGCTTTGTTTCAACAACTCAAAGCATGGATATAGATAAAAGCTTTCTGGATTCTGTTTCATTATCTGCATGGTCGCCTGCAAATGATGGGCTTGGCGAAATATATTCAACATGATACCACTTACATCGGCTGGGATGGGATGTTCGGCGTTTACGGGAGCGGAAGTCTTCAACACGATGCCTCCTTCTTCTGGCTTAGATATCTCTTTTTATAGAATATCAGCTGTACCTAGTCATCTTGGGGCACCGTCGCGCCAACACACAGCTTGTGACTTTGCCTCGCAGGCTATGCGTCGGGTGTTCACAAATGTCTCTTTCGACGAATCCGGGAAGAAGAGGGAAGTTTGCCTTGCCAGCAAGCAGAGCATTGCACCACGGCATTCAAGGCACGCTAATCTAAACATTAGCACAATAAATAATTACAGAGTACTTAATCTATTCGCTCCAAAACTACGTCGTCTACCATAACTGTCGGCTTACTTTCTGAAGCGCAAGGGATTCCATGGTTAGCCAGGCTGCGTAGGACCTCGCAGTGAGCTGGCCACGTATTAGTTAGAAACGAAAATTATCATCGTTGGACACGGGTAAAAGAACAAAAATAACGCGTTGCTTCTTAAAAGACAAGTTCATGGATGTACTTGACCGCCTGTTGCAATCCCAATCATTTCAGGCGAAAAAGTCCTCCCTTCCGGCGGACGCGTGACGCCAGCGCGTTCCTCGCGAAGTTCCTCTCCCCACCTGATTCGAACATCAGAATCTCAATTGCACGATCCGAGGAATCCTTTGGATGTGTATCCTAGTTATTAATACTCTTCCTGATCCGCGCATGATGTATACAGCCCAATAATCGCGTTAATGGCCCCTCGTGGATTCTCCAGCGTCCTCGAGTCTGTCAGTTCCAAATCCTTGAACAAACTCCGTGACTCTCTTCCACCGTCCAAGAAACGCAAAATAGAACATCCTGTCTCAGAGTCGTTGACGACTACGTCCATTCGTATCCGGGTGAGTCTTTTTCTCTTCCCTTCCTTTGCCTGTTATGAATTCAATTTGAACTAATCTTTAACGATCTGGTACCTTGGAAGGCCCACGCCTCGTCATTATCAGATAACCCATTCGTCCTAGAACCGATTGCCATTCTTCCTCGTTCGCGATTACCATTATCCTGGCTCGATACCTCCACAGTCTCGTCTCATATACAGCACAGTAGCCTGTTCACCGCTGATATCCCCACGCTAGAGAATGACTTGCTCGAGCAGTCGGAGCCCACTGTGCTCGCCGCGCGATTGATCGCCGATGGTGGTGGTCTGTACGTTATCGAGAAGGTCAAGAAGGGTATATATTCGCTTTCAAGGCTTGGTCGATGGGTTGGGGAGGGAGATATCTTCGTCGCGATCAAAGGATGGCGCGGGTCAGTACCCCCCGCAACACCAAAGCGCAAAGCTAGCTGCGAGTTGCCAAATGAAAGGAGCGAAGCAGTTAGTTGGTGGCACCCTGCACAGATTGAGGATCCTGGCTCTGATCCCCGAGGACCTGTTAAGCGGGCGAAACTTGATGTCTCCCTCGTTTTTGAGAGCGCAGGAAGCGGTCATACCAGCAAGGACGCTATCGGCGCACGTAAAAATGCAAACCCCGGTTTGATTGCGAACAGCTCCGTCGCGAATGAGAGAAGCTCCAGCGCTGATACCGGCGTCCTCGATGTCTCCCATGAGCAGGGCAACGGGACTGATTTTACGGATGTGAGAGGTGCAGGTGAAGTCAACTCGGCCGATGCGACGCAATCTGCGCAAGAGCTCCTGGACAACTTGAGAGATCAATATCTACAAGCTCTCTATGTATCAAAGGTAAGCAAGCTTCTACGGCAGGAATCTGATGATCAAAATCAGCACTAACTAGTCCCAAGACATCCGTAGCATATTTTGCAAAAGGTCCTCTGGCACGCTGTCGAGCGGCCTTTCAGTCTTCCGATCCTCAATCCTCAAAGAGGCCAACCGATCTTGTTGCGTTCTACCGGGAGGCGATCTTGAACGCAAAGAAGATGGACCTGAAGTACAGAGAAACGTTACCTTCGGCCATCCGCAGCGTAGTGCTGAGCATCTCCGATGACGAGTCCGCTTCAAATAAGAAACAGCGGAAAAGCAGGAAGAAGAAATTGGGAAAGGACGGACTATATCCGGAAGAAGAATCGTTCATTCGAAAATGGTGGAAAGAGAGAAGCCTTACGGAGCATGCCACGCTTGTGGAAACCAGCCGCGAAGCAGAGGTTAAGAAACATGCTGCGGACCTACGACTCCGTGAGACTCAACTGCAAATCCTCCTTATCCTTGAGACGATGGCGTTGGAGTCTACTGTTTCTGATGAGCAGAAAGAGCGCAAAGAAAACGGGGACGCTATTACCAACGCCGCACCGAAGACTTCCAAGTCCAAAAAGCTACAAGACCTGAACGTTCTTCTCGAACTGCATCTTGACAGGCTGTGTATTTGGCACGCTGTCAGTTTCGAAGAAAGCATTGTCACAGAGTCGTTGAAGCCTTACGACAGTAACCATCTGTCTGGGAAGAAAGTCGAAAGCGATGCCATGCGAGATTTCTGCACTGAAGTCATCATCCCTTTCTATGCCGCCCGCCTTCCCGACAAATGCAAATATATCACACGCAAGTTCGGTGTATCGGGGGCAGTATCGCCCTCGGCGAAACCGGCTCACTCAAAGAGCGCACCGTCGCGTGCGGAGCCTGGATCAACTGTCAAGCGACAACAGCCTGCTCAAAAGCATCCTCGCCGGTCGCTGCAGCGAGTCCTGACGGACGAGCAAATCGCATCTCAGAGGCGACACGCACCATCACTAAGCCGCTCCAGCACCGCGCCCTCACACCAAGAGGGAGTCAAGCTCCATGACTCCATGGAACCACTGTTACCGACGCTGAGCACAAGCGTCCGCGGCGGGATCCAGAAGCCTAAACGTGCAGAGAATCGTGAAGTGGACCTCAACGCCGTGGCGAAACAGCACGAGACGAAACTCAAGAAGATGCAGATGCTGGTTGAGCAGAAGAATGAACTCAATGCTGCTATCAACGCGCTGAGAAAGCCGAATCGGGAACTCGTCGCACGAGATATTGCCGATGACGCGCACAAGAGGTTGCTGTCAACTACTGGAAGCTCATCGCGGAAGCCCAAAAACCCCGTTCGCAATCCACTGGGTCAAGGAGTGCAGGTCATGGCCACGCCCAAGGGGTCTAGGAAAAGGGATGCCGGGGTGATGGGATTACCACCTCTCACTAGGAGCCTTGTACGAGCCACCACCTCCACCAAGAGTGGTTCTTCACCATTTGGAGAGGACCCGTCTGTCGTCCCGTCGTCTTCTGCGCTGCGACCAAGCCATGTTTCTGGAACTATCTCCGGTCCGAGAATTGTACTTGGTTCGGATACAAATCAGGGCGACGTTGGTGCCGTCCAGGAAACGCCGTCGAAGCGTCCTTTCAGAACCGCTGAGCCCTTGACTGCTTTGGCTGAAGAGGAGGCCGACATTGGACGATCTTCTAACTACTCTGGCAGTTTGTTCAGGGTCCCGAATCTTCCAGCGCCTCGCTCGGCTGTTGAGATGGCTCCATCTACACCTACTGCGTCAAAGCGCGCCGAGGCATCTCGATCCCCGCAGGACAGGTCATTGCCGGGTAACGGACTATCGTCAATGATTACGGAGACTCCGCCGAAGAAGAACGTCGCGGTCCCTTCAATGAAGACATCCGCGCCGCCGCGTTCTCCACAGGCTGTCCTGGGTACGCCCGTCAAATCTACTGCCCCACTTGCCGTGCCGCAGTCCTCAGTGTTGCCTGCGACTCCGGAGAAATCTATCTACGAGCAACTGGGATGGGATGATGATGAGTTGGCCTTATGATTTTGGTTATTGTATTCTGCATGCACTGACTTGTTTGCCGCGCGGAACTGCGCTCGCGTCATGACCTCCTACGATGGACCTTTTACTACTGTGGCAAGACATTCTGCTTCTGGGGTGGTGGTGGTGATTGTTTGTTTTCAGCGTACTTGATGATAGTGTTTGCAGGATCGTTATGAAAGAATAGATAGAGGGCTCGATTGATCTCGGTATGAATGATACATTTGCAAAGAGCCTTTTATCAGTGACTCATACAGGCACTAAGATACATATTCGCATGAAAACACCGAAGTTGACATGTCCTCCCCAATTATTATGACCTAGGTACTCGTCACTCAGTGCCAGTCATCTTCCGCTGGGAGCAGTGACTCCTGTACTCAATAACGAAAGGTACGGAGTACTCCGTACTGCATATAGCCCCTTTCCGTCCATGAAGGCGAGTGGCCCCAATGTATGAAGGGACCCCGCGATGACAACCCCCCTTCATCTCTGTCCCTGACACGCTCTTACGCGCTCGATGAAATCCCCCCCTCGACGCCACCATCACCAGCCTCCAGACCAAACAGTCCAAGATGTTAAGGGAAAAAAAAGCAAAGCTGCAGACAGGGTTTCGAAAGAGCCGTCCTCGCCGCTTCGGTTTCGCTGCACTCAATACGCGTTGCCCTGAACCGAAGCCCAGGATCAACGCGCATGAGAGACAGCTACTTCCTACTCACGGGGAGGGGCTGGATTTCGAATCCGTGCTACAACTTGCCTTTTTCCTGAACTTCTTGAAACTGCCTGTTGGGGGCTGGGCGATGGTCGTCGCGGGGAACAATCTCATCGAACGTGAAGAGCGGATGTCAGGGAAAACAGAGAATGAAGGCTGCGATAGACGGAGCGTGGTATTCCTCCACACTACCGACCGAGGCCGGTAGATGGGAGGAACCAGCTCGTCTATGCAGGAGTAGAGCTGCCCATCGCGGGTGAGAAGAGGAAAAAGAAACGAAAAGAGAGAGGAAGAAGACGCGGGGGAGGGGCCAGGTATTTGAAGAGGAGAGGATGGGCAGGCAGCATTGGAGAGAGAGTGTTGCCTAGTGATGAGTGAGATATTTTCACAGAGGGGAGTGATGATGTCGATGGATATTTGCAGGAATATCTGCCTGCACCTGTGCTTGCCTAAAGCTTGAGAGTGTTTCTTGTCCTTTCTTCCATGCCTATCTTCTTCATCAGGTTCCATTGAAACCAGGCAGAAACTATGAGAAGCAGACAGGAAAACAGTGATGACTCACTGAAATAATGCTATCATATCACCTATACCAAAGAACAGATTCACGACTGGAAAATAGGCTACATTGATTGCAGACATGGAAGAATGCACAAAGACAAGATGACATACATCAGTTGGAATAGAGTGTGGGAGTACATACCCCTAGAGCAGTTGTCAGCGCTCAGTTTACCCGGTCAGTGTCTCTGAGATACTTGGGGAAACAGAGTCATCATGCATGCTTCCATTACCTGGTCTAGACCTTCCTACTGTTGTATGTATGTGCAGTTCCATATTCTCTCCGGACTGCGGCGCTTAGTTTTGTAGGGTTATTGGTCTGTCAAGAATCAAGATAACTTGCATCCGGCAACTACCGCCGAAGCAAGGAATAAGTAGATGAAGCGGGGGAGATGATAATAAGGTAGACTTCCGAGTCTTTACAAGTTAGGTGATCGATGCATGGCAGGAGAATCAGTATTTGGACAGTAAATCGTCCCGGTACTCAATCCGCCATGACTGATCATTCTCCCCGGCACAAGCTCCTTTGCGAACATGTCACAAGATCCATTCGCATCTCTGAAGCATACAAGGGTTGAAATTAGCCTAACGGCCGCTGCCGTCGATAATGAAACCACACAATTGCACCCTGGGAGAGAAGCAACCTGATGCTGAGAGATGGACCGGGTAGCTCGTTCGAGACATGTACCGGTAAACGTCGAGTCTCTCGTTCGTGAGACAGAAGTGCAATCTCAAGTACCAGCAGCTTATTGAATTGAGGCATCGTAAGGTGGTATATCAGATCCTCTACGTCAATCAGTCCGAGTATCACAACTTTTTTTTCGATCTCGCTGGCTTTATCAGAACTCAACATTGACATCTGTGACTTGAAACCATCAGGAATGTGCACAGTATCAAGCGGGAAGTTGTGTTGTAGATCGAGTGAAACTGCCGAAGCTGCCGACATTCCAGGTTTTGCATCCACGGACGCTACTGCACGAGGGCGGGTGACTCGTCCTACGTCGTGCTTCTTTTACTTCGGTTTTGTTTCTGTGTAGAAAGAATGGATCTTCCATCTGGGCTGGGGAGTGACGGACAGAAACACCCAGTCACGCCCACTCTCCCTTCCTCTTGCTTCCTCAGCAGATATTCAGACGTAGCCCTCTGTCAAGTCACCATCTTGGAGGTATTAGACGCTGGACCCTGATTATCTTGGCAAAGGCGACCTTGATTCTCCGTATGATCATAGAAGGCATCCTCATTGGTCGGGGAAGACTGCTGAAGGTACGAAACATGTGCTGTGTCGCTATCGGAGTTACACCTGGCAAGAATGGAAGCTCAGGTAGACGAACCGAACAACGCTTCTTTGAGACGGCATACAATGGCGTCCGCATTTTCGATCTAGCCAGATCTCGAGCCGGTCACAATTGAGTGTGTTAAGCTTCTTCTTGAAGCAAGGCAATGTACACATGCATGCCCATCAGGTGGCACGACACTGGTACATAACGGCTGGCTTATCTCACTTGATTGAGCAATCCGTGGTCAAAAACCTGCAGTAGTCCCATGGTGCAGATGACCTCGACTATTCACGATTCGTCAGAACCGGCAAGACTGCAGCAAATTACCCAAGTGTACTCTACTGTAGGCTTGAAGCCTGGAAGTGGGCTCCCGGCCGCTCCCGGCAGGGTTCCGACAGGTCTTCTTGGACCTCAGGCAGCGATCTGTGGAATATTAGGTTTGGAGGGAGTCTCGTGATGTATGAGTCGAAAGTTGCAAGGGAAAGACATTCTGAGTCAAAGTCCTAGCCCAGACCAGTCTCTTCCGGCCCATCCCAATTCCATGATCCATCAACCGCAGCAGCCAGGTGGGAAGATTCCTTACACGACTTTGTAAACATTCAATGAATTGCAGACGGCGGAATCGCACTGTTGGATCGCTGGTGCATCTGTACCACCCGGAGCAAGGCTGTGAAAGAGCATGGGAGTCCGTTTCGTGGAGTTTACTGTCTGCAGAGCCAAGATCGTTATTGTGCGACGCGAGGCAGCCAGATGTACACAAGAAACGGCCGAAAAAGTGCGCGAACCATATGCACTTTGCGCCGTCTGGGTTTGCTTCAAGAAAGCATACGGAATATGTCCTCATTCAGCGTCTCTCAAGTAGTTTATCACGGGGGGTTGGCTACCTGAAGCAAATGCCGACAGACCAGTGGCGACTATCATACATACATGATTCCGATAAATCTCTGCCGGGCTCATCTTTTGTAGAAGAGTAGTAGTAGTACGTGCTTCGCCAGTCTTGGACACAGATGTCGAGTGGATTGGCTACGATGGTGTGCAGGGGCTGTCGATCGCCTTGTTTAGTTCCCGCTCAAGTGACCTCTCGACATCGACTTAGCCCCTTTTGATCATGGTCATCTGCACAAGTCTTCACAGAACGATTAATTATCATGACTGAGGCGAAGTGAAGAAAGGTCGAGATCGTATCTCACTCCGGGCGGCAATTCTGCTTCCTGAACCGGCAGGAGATCGAAAAATTTGCATGGATTATAGTCCGAATAGACATAGACTAAATTGATCCGGTTGCCTCTTAAGTTGGTCTACAGTAAGTGGTCAGGAAAAACAAGACAAACTAAATCTTGTCTCTAAGATCATCGCGATCAGTACGATGCAGTTGAGATTCCAACGGCAGTGCCGGGTCTAATGCATCTGCTAGGTACTCCTTAGTTTCGTAGCAATCGACCAAATACAAAAACCCGGGATCCAGCGAATTATGAAGAGAGGAATATTCCTTTTTCTGTGAGATTTCGACTGGACTTGGATCCTAAAACAGGAATAGATAGGACAGATAAGCGCAGCGATAAGGTTCATAGATAAAATCGGAGATGGACAAAGGGCGATCATCAACATCAACAGCCCTCCAGCATTCGATGTGGACTGAGGTCTCATAACGCGGACTGCGAGAAGAGCACCAGTACATTGGGATAGAATGGTCTTTTGCAATCAGCAGTATCTCGAGAAATGGATGATTGACCGTACGTCACCGCGAAGTGCCAATCTCGTGACTGGTCTCGAAGCGGAAAATCGCCTGCCGCGCCTTCTCCTATGTATCCTGATGATTATGATGATGATAACTCCGTAGAGACGATCGATAAATATCATCGTGGTGAAAGAAAAGGTGGAAACTGCCGGATCTTCGCGAGTTTGGGTGTATCTCTTCATTTGCTCTCTAGCTACTCCGTACGACGCTTTCGTTTCTGCTCTCCCTCCCATACGGTACTGTTGACCAGTCCCTGGAAGTTTCTGCTCCACCAACCCAAGGGCTGTATTCCCTGATCCGAACGGAACCAAGGAAAAAGAACAATTACTCGATTCATTCCCGCTGCCTGTTTCTTTTGGTTCGAACCCTGGCGCTGCTCCCGCGTCTCTAGGGACTCTGGGGAACAGGACAACAAATCCCTCTTCTCCAGTCTCTGATGAGCACCATTCAGGTCGCCACTATCCTTGCACAAACGAGCAGACCTGCAGTACACCGTGTTGTTGTTCATCTATTTTGGGCTGGCCGATCGTTTCAACGCGCAGTCGCGTCATTTTTTCCGCGAGCTTAGTCCACATCCCGACGAGTGTGTTGGACATCAGCTCCTGTGGATCTCCCAATTCGAAGGGATCGGGAATCAGGTATCGAGAATACGATCCATACATACCAAAAGACACCAGAGTTACAGAGAACGTACCGTACAGTACTGTGGTATCAGCTGGTATCGTCGATAATCATCTGCATCTGCACAGAGCACTCTGCATCTGACCCTGAATGTCCCATCATCCCGCACGCCGCAGAGAGTTAAGTTGATCCTGGAGTGCGTTCCCCGACGTGCCTTTCTCTCCCTTTTTGCTTCTTCTCTGTGTCGCCGACTCCTCACCTGTGCTTTGCGGATTCAACCGGCTCGTGTCTTGGAAGCCAATCACGCCTTCGTGGCGCGCCCTCCCATCTACGAAACGATATTCTCGCCGCGACTGAAAAGAAAGTACGTCTGAAGAGGGACAAGCGCTTTCGTTTCTCACCATCGATCGCTCCCTGCAGCCAACACATCCTCGGGCCGTGATCCTATTGCGCGATTCTTGCCTTTCCACAACCATCGACTGTTGTCATCCTCCTCCACCCCACTGATTATCTTCCCAAAGTTCCAACCCTATCCTGTCATCCTGGAGAGACCACATAATCACCCCAGTCTCTGTATCCACCGCCTGTCTTTCCCCTCCCGTTCGCTGTTTTCTTGAGCTTTCAACCAAGCTTCCACGTACGTATCTGGTCCCTCGCCTGGCGGACGCCCTCTCTTCTCTCCTGTCTGCTAGGCAGCACCAGCCTCCTGTGGCGGTACACCTGCTTTGTCACCACACATTTTTCTTGTGGCACGTGCAAGTCAGTAACCACATTCACCAGACACCTACTCCATACAGAGTTACAACCTTCACATTTCACACCGCCCACCCCCCCCTCGTCCGTCAAAGCGCCGCCAGTACGGTTGCTCCAGCTTCCCGCTGATCCGCTCGCTTCCTGCGTGGCCAGAATAGCTCAGCTGCATGTGAGGCCTCTGTAAACCACTCGAGGATCACTCGTATCGTTGCAGCACCCCTTCTCGCACCAACTCACCCGATCGCGAGTAGTCGCCCGGCGGTTTGACACCTTCCGCGTTTCGCTGACGCGCCATAGGCCTCGACGGCCTCACCTTTCCGTCCATCCTTGGCCCGCCATGTATGGCACCTCCCACTCCGTCTCCGCCCCGATGAATGGCATCGGAGGGGACCTCGTTGACGGAACGGGGACGATCAATCCTGCTGCGTTGAATAACACAGGTATGACTGCTTTCAAATTACGATCATTCTCAATCAACCGGCCCCTTTCTGCATCCGTTTTTTTATAAGCTACTCTATTGCCGTTGTCTGCGCCTTGTCGCACGAAGCCAACTCGCGTGATCGAGTTACTGGTCTACTTCCGACCGCGATGCAGTAGACTGACTGCGCTTGCTAGTAGATGTCGCGATTCCGACAACGCCTCTTGCTGCAACAAACAATACGAATTCACGAGGCGTCAAACGCAGTCGATCCCCAGAGCAGCGAGGCGACGCGCCCGCAGGAGACCATGAGGAGGGTACGTGTGCGTAACACCTTTCTTACTGCTCGCTGGACTCTTTCGAATTTTTCCCGATGACGTTGGAAGCGATTGTGCCTCGTCGATTCCTTCTTCCTTTCTCTCGTCTCCTCAGTACATCCAAGGCATATGGCTGCTGACGCACGATCTTGATCGATAGATGAACCAAGTCGTCGAAAGCGGGGGCGACCGCCCAAGACGCCTCGAACATCGGCTGGTGATCAACATGCCGCGGTCGCCGCTCAGGTTCGAACTCCTCGAATGCAGTCGCAAACGATTCCTCACCAAAGCAATGTGTCGCCACAACAAGTGTCGCCTCCTGAAAAAACAACTCCCACGAAGTCGTTGGTCAAAGCGCTCCCCACCGTGAGGGATCATACAACGGATCAGCTCAATGAGGAGGGAGATGAGTACATACCTAAGGAATTCGACGAGGCGGGAGAGAAGAAGGTAGACGCCATGGGATATCCACAAGGGGGGCGAGAATACAAGTGCAGAACTTTCACGGTACCTCATCGTGGGAAGAAGCTCTTCATGTTGGCGACGGAGTGCGCTCGTGTTCTGGGTTATCGCGACTCGTACCTGTTGTTCAACAAGAATCGATCTCTCCACAAGATCATCGCCTCACAGGTAGAGAAGGACGATCTGATCCAGCAGGATATCCTGCCCTACTCGTACCGTTCCCGTCAGATTGCTATTGTGACAGCAAGGTCGATGTTCCGTCAGTTCGGTAGTAGAGTCATCGTGAACGGCCGGCGGGTGCGTGACGACTACTGGGAGAGCAAAGCACGGAAACAGGGCTTCACCGAGGAAGATCTGGCGGGTGAGAAGCGGCCCGGAGCCGCCAAAGCCAGAGACGCAGCAGCCGCTGAAGCGGCGAATGCCAGTTTGTTACCAGCGCTCGGCCACGGCGATGTTATCTATAGCAATGCTTTAGAAACCATGCCACATGGCATGCCGATGGGCGCCCCTTCGTCTGTTTCGCTCGCGCCGCTGTCGATGATCCATCTGGCCACCACGACCGACGATCCTCGACTGCGAGAATACTCGAGCATACCGCGACCCAGGCAAGAGCTGACTGGTCAACCGTACCAAGACCGATCTCAACCCAGCTCGGCAGCCGAGATCCTGAATCAGGCATCACATACCGCTGATTTCAACAAGATCCTGAGTACGCAGCGCAGCTTCCGTCAGAAGGGCCTCGAAGAATTCTACGCCAAACAGCGTGAGATTCCCGTGTCCGCCTCTCAGTCCCAGCCGGGGCAGCTCCCGGGTCAGCTCGAATCTAACCCGTCCGTCTCCCAACCCCTGCCGTCACCGCAACTCTCCTCAGCAGGAATCATCAACCCACCCCAGTCCCAGAACATGGTTCCACATCAGACGCCAATGATGGCTGCTCAGGGATCGTTCCCGCAGCAGACACCGCAGCCTATTGCTCAGTCTCCTATTCGAGGCATGCCGCCTGCCGTTCGACCTGACATGATGCACCAGCGATCCTCCAACCCGCCTATGCCGGCGGGAGTGGCACAGACTCCCCCTTATGGATATCCGTCCCAACCGCAGCAGATGTGGGGTCAGCCGCCGCCGCAACCACAGCCGTCGCCACTGTCTGCTTCCGGCCCACAGGCAATGAGGATGCCTCAATTCGCGACGCAGATGCACGCGCAGCAACAGCAGAGCCCGTCTCCCATGGCTCACCACGCGCAGCAACCGCACCCGTCTCAATCTCCTCGCAATCAGAACCGTCCACCTGCGCCTCAGATCCCTCAGTCGTTCCAGCTACACCCGCAGGCTACGCAGCAACAGCCTATGGCATCTATGGGGTTTCCTGGGACTAACGCTGCTGCATACCCTGCCATGGCTGCAGCGCGAGTGATGTATCCGTCGACACAAGGTCCCGCAGCTCAGCAATTCATGGCCGGCAACCCTCAGCAACAAGGACTCGCGATGTCGATGAATGCAGGAGGGGGAATGCCAGGTTGGCCGTCTACGCCCAGTGGGTCGATGCCGGGTCATCCTCAGCAAGGCCAGGCCGGAAGTCCGTTGGGAGGATGGTCAGGTTACTAATTCATCGCTTGGGTGTCCCGATCGGCGTTCTAAGGGATTGAGGTGTCAGAACGGAGTACTGGGGGCGTTTTCTGGGGACTTGTAATTGAAGGTGTTCTTTACTCTCCCAATTTCGGTGATCTCTCTCACGGTGATCTGCTCCTCTGTTTCCCTGCATTTTGGTCCTGTCACCTTGTGTTGCTATTCATTATCCTCAACCGAGGATAATCCGTAATGATAATCTGAGCCTGCCTTTTTATACCCCATGTTATACCCCTCTGATTTCTGGTCGTTCTATTGATTTCGGTTCTTATCATCCGGTTGCTTGCGGCTTGCGCGGATTGGTATGGTTGAGAGTTCATGAGGATGGTTCTTGTGCTTTCCTGTTCTCATATACCCAACTGATAGAGGGCGCAGTCAGTCAGAATGGTGGAAAAGTGTGTCCTCGAGTAATCAGCCTTCTCGTCTCGCCCTGACTTTCTTCCCTCGAGCATTTACATTTCTCGCACTCCACTCCAGGCCCCATCTGTTTCGAATATGTTCACTGTGCCCGACAGTTACTCGTCAGCATCTCTTAGGGCCGCGTTTTCTGTCCATGATTCCCCAGGTTTTACTTTGCAAGGCGCTTTTCATTCCTTCAATTCATTTGTTCATATTTCGCGAATGGTTTGATCTAGGTTTGATTTTGATTCCCAAATTGTGACATGGTATTATGATTTCTTTTCTTTACATCTACGGCCTTGGTGTTTCTGATAGCCCACTGACGCGCGCTCCCAAATTGACTTTGTTTCCTGATACTTGCGAAACGATCACCCGTGGGTTCTGCATGTGTTGATTTGGAATGGAAGATTTGACAGGAGGATTCACTACTCAGTGTCGTGCCGTGCGTTTATTCTTTGCCCGTGGTTCGGAGACCTCTTTTTTTTTCTGTCTGTATGCGTTCGAGAAATCTTGAGCAACATGTCTATCATCTTCGTCTGATGGTGCACCACTAGTCCTGACAGATTCATCAATGAATGAATGATTCAAAGCGGCCTTGTACGTTCCAATTGTTGTGGATGATGACTACGTGCGAATGAAGGATATCAACGTATTCTGTATTAGCCCACATAGGAAGGCCATCCATGCATCCGTCCACGGGTCGGAGATGGCGACATCCCTGGGTATCATCTTCCGTGACATATCACCCTGCGCCCCCCACTCTCCGCTTGTCTGAACCGGTATTGCTGCGTTTCTGCCGCAGTAGTCGTCCCCGACCCCCTGAAGCTGGGTTACACAAAAGTTGGCAGGTGCTATATAGAGAGGCATTTTTAGCTTAACGGTGCTAAGACCTCTAGCACCTGCAGGTGGTTCAAGTACTGTACCTATAACACTGTTCAAGTTTTAAGTTCTCACGTATGATCAAGTTCTAGCATGTACCTTATTTGAACTCAAGAATAATAGAAGATGGAGAGAGATTAGGAAGAATTCAGCTTCCGTGTAAGCTAAGAATATGCTCAGAACAGGCAGGCACAGCACAGAGGGAAAAGAAAACAGGTACTGTTTTCAGGCTATCCGAAGTTGCTATGTGGACCCAAACTCTATGGATACAAGGGTACTGCAGACTCAAAAAAAGAAGAAAAAACATTCACACTATTTTCCAAATTTCGAGACACTTGCAGGTCCCAGGGATATTAAGGCTTCCTGAGGAGCAAGAACAAGGCATGCCACACTTGTCAGAGACATAACCCCCTTCTACTGGCTTTTGCTTCAGGTTCAGAACCCGTGGTTGTGACGGACCGTCGTGGCTGTCGCAGTCGTCGCAGCCGACACACTCACCAGCGGCGTCGTCACCGGCGCCGCCGACGAAGGACACACACACGCCGTAACCGACGTAACCGGCGGAGCCGTGCAGTGCGCGCTCACCGTCCACGCCGCAGTGGTGGTAGGCACGTTCTCACGGAGATCGGTCTCTGCCCTAACAAGCACGGGGATCACAGCACCGGTACTCAGACTGAACGAGCGATGGCCCAAAACGCGCAGTAGGGAACCGATCTCCCCGGAGTGGCTCGTCACAGACACAAACAAGGCACTGCTATCGCTGTCTTTCTTGGACGACGACGACAACGACATGAAAACCTCATCCAGGACTTTCTTCGAGCGGATATCTTGCGCCGCGTTCGTCTCGCCCGTGACCCCATTCCAGAGCTCGTCGTGCTCTGTGAATCCGGCTTCGATGGTCCAGTCGGGAAACAGGGAGTGGATGTACGTCTGGTCTCGACGGTTGTCGCATGTGTGAATGCTGATGCTCTCGCGGAGGAGTTCCTTGACGATGGGTTTGAAGGGGGCGCTGGCCCTGGGGAGCTTGAGGCCGGCAAAGGTGATGTTGGCGGTTTGCAAGGTGCGGGTTAGTGGGGAGACGTAGTAAGCGTCTGGGGTGTGGATGCGCTGCTCATCGATGAGCGTCTGCCAGAAGTTGTGGGCGATCTGGGCCTGGTTGACCCCGTTGGCGGTGAGTTCAGCGTCATGCCAGGTAGCGGTGGCGTTGCCGTCGAGCTCGGCCCAGTAGCACTATTCGAGATTATGAGTATATATATATATATAGAAAAAAGGACAGACCGGGAGACGGAGAGTCAGAGAAAAAAGGGGGGTGTGCAAGGTGAACGTACATTCCAAGCAGGAGTGCCATAGTACGACTCCGCGGCATTATGCCATCCTTCGCCGTGCCTTCCGAAGAAAAACACCTTGTACTCGACATTCCTGGGGGATTCCTCGTTCAGACGGACGACCTCACTGTAGAATCTCTCCCACTGGGTCTTCTCCTGCCATTTGCGGTCGTGCTTGTCGGCATCGTATGTGCGGTTGATGAGGCCGAAATTCTCGTTATACTAGATGGCATAGGGTCAGAAACGAGCGGCATTTCCAAGGACATCTTCGCAGGAGGGAAAGATCCACTGCTCACGTAGACGAAAGTGTTTGGATCCGTCGAAGCCTCATCCTGCAGAAAGTAACCGGTGACGGTGGTGTAGTTGATGTAGGAGGCTTGAGCGACGGCAGTGAGGCCAACAGCAGCACCGCCCAGGGTAGAGATCTTCATCGTGGCTGATGGGGACGAAAGAAGGCGTCCTGGAGGAAATGTTCACCGATGGGTAAGGAACAAGGAAGTGCAGAGGGAAGCGGACCAGCAGGGTTGACTTCCTGTTGAATAACAGCTTGACAGAGTCGGCAGCCATTGACGCGTGTCTACCATTTTATACCCTTGTTGTTGATGATGGTGGCACCCCTTCATCTCGCCGGAAGAATATGGTGATACTGTAACGTAGTAATTAGTACCCTCGACAACCCAGCAGAGAGTAGGATCGAGACAGATGAAGACGTGATGGATGATGTCTTTTGCAACCTACCAGTTCAGCACGTGGGAGGGTCCAATTGGGGGGCCAAGGAATTTCAAGACCTTTTGCAGTGACAGCATTCACCCTCGACAGAATTTGACTTGTTGATCAACCAGAGCATATTCTCCGAAGCTCCATAGACTACGGTGTCGTAGTAGTATAGCTATCCCCGGATCCAGACGGTCGACTCCAAGGCTCAACCCGACGCTCGCATGCCGTCGCGTTCCACGGACCAGATGAGTCGCCATTGTTCCAGGCCGAGGTCCACGTGGTTAGAGAACTCCGGAATTTCTACTAGATGATTGATAAAAAAAGAAGAAAAGAAAAGAAACTAGTCTCTTCACGTAAAGAAGATGTGTCGACTGATTCTGGCGATGAAGATATTCATCGCCCGCATTAGGTAATAGCATATTAGTAAATACTTTCAGTAGACAGACATAGTCTGATCAGTAGGTAGATACATGACAAGGAATGACGTCCATAGTCCCGATCGCTCCAAGATCCATATGCAAAAGATGTCCGAAATATCAACCGAATAAGAAGAGCCAACTCTCGGTCCAACAGACGAAGTAATTACTGCGGCTGGCCGTCCAATATGATGCGACACAGAAAAGATACCCCAGCCCAACGCGCGAAGATGCTTGAAGTAGATCACAAGAGTAACCCGGTATGAGCTGCGAAGAGAGAAAAGGAAAGAAGAAGACCAGAAACTGCAAGGCCACAGATATAGTGCCACACAATGGGCGCGCCAAGATAAACCACCGGCAAGATCAAAAGATACCGAAGTGTATGAGAGAGAGCAACGCTTCCAGAGGCCGTTTTCCAGCAGACACATGGCGTATTACTACATGGCCCAAACTTTGTGTCGTCGCCGCCCCATCGAGATATGCAAGACATGCAAAAACAAAAAGACGGAGGATGTTCATGATTCAGAAATCACTTGCGGTGTGGTTGTTGAATCGGTAATTCCTGGGCGCCTGGGCCGGTAGTTGCTGCGCGACATACCGATGAGCCTCCTGCTGCTCGGGAAATTCGTGGATGAAGAATTCGGCCGGCTTCACATCCCCGGTCACTGGTATGCTCGATGCGGAGATGCCGGCGCTCTTGTTGGGATAGATCATGGAGGAAGAGTCTGAGACTGGTCCACTATCAGCAGGTTGTCCGGTGTGGTCCGCATCGTGTTCAAATTCGATCGGCGAAACGTTTGTTGGTCGAGGCCTCTGGATACCATCAGGGAAGGTCAGATCCGGTGAAGTAATCGTAGGCGCATCTGCCCAGCTTCTTGCTGTCAAGGGAAGACCATCACAGGGCGCATAGTCGAGAAAACTTGTGTGCTGAGCAGGAGCTGACAGTGGAGGCGCCAAAGTCTGATATTGGTACGGCGAGAGAATATCCATGCCCAGCGGCGTAGATGGAGGTGAGGCAATGTTGATCTGCATCGGCTGTGTTGTAGGGAAGAACTGGCTAGTCGGCTGTGCCGATAAACAGTATCCAGCACTCGAGGGAGTAGCGGGGAGCAGGTGCTGGAAGTCCTCTGGCGTCAACGGGGTGGGAGGCGCCAATGTGCTGGCTGTCACGGAGGGCTGTAACAACTCGGCCTTTGCTGCGCTCATACTGCCTGCTTCAGCAAATGTGGAGAAGTTCAAGGGCGACCGCTGCGCGGCGGAGACCTTCCTCACGCCAGCGTATCTGGAGTTCAGATTCTGAGCTGACTTCGACTGCCTCACGGCATGACCTGCACCGAGACTTGGCATCCTCGTCGTTGGTGACATCGCGGATGATCCTGCTAACGAACGACTAGAAACCGAAGTGCCGATGGCTGCCGGCCTGGGGCGCTTTCTACGAGCAGCAATATCAAGTTCTTTGCCAGGCACTTTCCACGATGCTCCATCCGTTCGCCGCGGAAGCTGTGACGTGTGATGAGTTGCGCCCGTCGCATCGATACCAAAACTGCCTAGCGACTCGGTAAGTTCATCGGAAGAGCCTCGTCTGGACAGATTGACCACAGGAGGCTGCAGGGCAGAAGAGTACTGCACAGCAGTGCTTGCCTGACGTGTGGAGACCGGCTCGGTGGGCCTCCATTCCGCACTTTGGGTGCTAATTTGCATACTCCCATAGGTGTCGTCGTTGCCAGGATTGTGTCCTGGATTCTCAAGCTGGGGGATTGTGTCACCGATAGAGGTAAATGATGCCGCTGCATTCAGGTGGTTGTATGCAAAGGTCTCCTCGGGGCTTTGCGATGAAGTCCATGTAACTGAGGACTCTGTGGTGCTTTCCCATTCCGAGAAAGGAGTGCTCAGGGTACGCTGCAATTTATCGTTGGCCAAACACATCGTACTGGAAGCCGCAGACGCTTCCATCTTCACTGGCGAAGGCTGAACATCTTCGGATTCATGTGCGAATTGGTCTCGCGCAGCAACAGCCGCGTCGAGAGCCCTCTGCAACGACGCAAAGGTGGCTTCTCGAGCGGACTCACTATTCGTCTTCTGGTGTTTGGGTTGAAAAGAGCTTGCAGGGCTTTTCGTACGGTCGCCGGACGTCGACCCTGGCGGCTCTTGTTTAGGAGTACCAGCAGATGGCTTTTCTTCCTTTTGCTCCATTGGCGTCCTTGTCTGTTCACCCGCGTCGGTAGATTGATTGGCAGTGTCAGATTTGCTCTGAGCAGCCTCCTCCGCTTGCGCTTGGGCCCTTTGCATTCTTTCGAATTCTTCTTGCCTTTTCTGCTGTTTGGCCTTTGCCCGTCTGTTCTGGAACCAATTCTGCCGCGCCTGTCAACCCCACGCATAACCAAAAATTGCAAGATCGGATTCTGTGGGGCGGGGAAAAGAGAACTTACGGCAACTCGTGGCAGACTTAGATTTGTCTGGACCGCCAATTGACGTTTGATGTTGCTGTTTGGCTTTGGATGAGCCTGAAACTGAGCCTCCAAAGTCTCGACCTGCTCCTTGGTTAACCTTGGGCGAGAGAGGTTCTCTGTGTATTCGTCGTAGTCCATCATTGCTTGCGGGTAGAAGTCCAACATGTCGAACGGCCGATGGGGGTATACGTATCCCTCAATGGGATGAGCCATCGCGGGATGCGCCATTGCGGGATCAAATGCCAGAGTTTGCTCAATTGGTACGGCGGCGTGGCCGGCATATGGGTACGAGTGGTGTAGGTAACTCATGTTTGCGGTGGAATAGAATTTGGGGGTTTCGTTGGAGAAGACGGTGGTTTGGAGAAGTCCCGAAATAGGAGATGAGGGCTGCACCACAAGAGCAGCTGTAGTCGAAGGTCTATTGCATCGAGGAGTGGTTTTATGGAGCGAATGTTGGGTAGGATCCTGAAGGAAAATACATTGAGTGATCTGGTGAGAGAGAGCGAGAGAGAGAGAGCGACTGAAGCCGGATCAGCAGTTATGAGATTAAAGAGAGAATAAACGACAGTATCAAGTAGGATGAGATAAGAAAAGGAGAACGACCGACTAGACAGTTTGAATAAAAGGAAAGACGAGGGTGTACACTGAAAGAGGCAAAGAGAAGGACAGAAAGAGATAAAGAAGGACTTGAAGAAGAGAAGGATTGACCGCCATAGAAACGAAAGAATTGGGAGAAGACAGAGAAGTGGAGATCAAGCTTGTCGGGATTTGGGGAGCCGTCAGTTGGACGGAGTACCAGGGGAACAGAGCATCCGAGTGTCAGCGGTCTGTACGACTTCCTCCACGCTGTGACAGGCGCGCTGCGGGTGATTGGGGAGATCTCGTCCCTGGGCACTGCCTCGTTAGTTTCTAAACAGAGATGACGGGGCACCACTTCGATATGTCCATCGTCGTACAGTACAGTACATCGAATGCATTATAATCTGATGGCAACAGTCCGATTACTGTGAAGAGTTCCAGGATCACTTGAATGAAGGTCTTCAAAGTCAAGAATCATGACTGCCATATTCCTCGAGTCGATGCTATCAAATCCTCAAATCAGACTGAACCTTGGAAGAAGACATATGAACAACCTTAGGATGATACAGATACAGTACAATACGTAGGGCTCAGGACGTGGCGCCAGAAGAAGGGTTGATTGATATTGACAGAGAGCAGTACTGTACGGTAAAAGAACGAAGCAGGCAAGCGCATCGAGGCTCTGTAACCAATGAATCATTGGCAACTCAGGAAAAGCTGTACCTGGATGACAGATGTACATCCTATGCAGAGTATGGATGCAGTTGTAAACTTGTACGGAGTAAGTCCGGGTGCTTCCCCCTCACACCCTTCCTAGGGGGTGGCGCCAGGCTCTCGGTATATGCACAGAAAGCGCCAATCTTACATGGCAAAAAGTCACAGTCTGCGGTGGTATCTCGTATGAGATGTACATCTTTAGTACGGCTTACACTCCATTCCGGAATATGGAGTCCTCAATCTTAGATCGAACGAGCCCTTATCCAATCAGCATTTGAGACGATGCGATGCCTGCGCGATAGGAGGGCAATAGGAGCAACCATCACCCACAGCATGATATCATACCACTCTCCCAGAGTATTTGTCATGTGTCATGCGGAGTACTGTGACGACGAACAAGGGAAAAGGAAGCGCTTCGGTAGTCTGCGGATACAGGCGATTCTCTTCATCCATTGGCATCAATTCCGTGTGGTCCTGAAGGCTCCAGTGGAGGGTACCTGAATCGTTGCACCTGGAAGTTGTGTGATGAGTGCAAGAGTATCTGACTCCTGACTGGTTCCCAAGAGTTCCGTGGTTCCTCTTCAGTTCCTGCATTAGCGCCATGTCGGGGGACTCGGGACAGGAACTGAGTTTCGCGATTCAAGGGGCAGACTGGCAGTTCCCCATCTCGGCACGCAGAAACAGAGTCACGATAGCAATTCACGTCCATGCGTATTATCACCTTTCTACCACCACAAAGCATAAAGGATAAACACTTATTGCCTGTTCTGGAGGTAGCAAAAGAGCCTGCCATGATTTGATTATTGTGTCCATGGTGTTTATGAGCTGGATTAGACATACATAGTGCTAGAACGGGCTCAACCGTTGAACAGGAGGAAGAGGACTTGAGCTTCCGACAAGTGGATACGCCCAGCTCTTCCACAGTTCCACCTGGCAATTAAGTACTAATGCGAAGGGAGGTGAATCAGACTAATCAACTGTGAAGATCAGGCGGTGCTGCTGCCTGCATCTGAAATAGGGCGCATCGAATGCCCAAGTCATTTTGGTTTCTGATCTGTTCTGCACTTGCCCCGAGAGGAAAATGAGAGACGTCTTCTGCACGGGTGAGATCTTGGATCCGCTCTGTCCAGAACTCCCTGTTGCCAACTGTGCCAGTGGTTGCACAGAGCTTTGCCGCCTGTCAGCCCCACCCAAGCCGGATGCCAGTAATTAACAGAGCTGCGAAAAGCGTGGCAGAAGCGGGCTAATAACAGTTCAATAGTCGACGGATCAAGTCGAGGATCTTTCGGTGCTTCTTTCCCACATGTCCAAGCGCTCTATGAAATTCATACCCGTACGTAGTAATTGTGTCTGTTAACTGAAACAACCACGCCGTTTGTTGTTCTTAAAAAAGCCTTCAGCAAAATTCTCCTTTCCCGATCTCAGTTCGGCCAGCACTGCTTAATGCCCTATCAAAGTTATGAGGTTACACAACACTCGATGCCCAGTGCAGAAAAGTGGTCAGGGCAGTCCGGGCCAAGCACATTTTGTCCCTGGAGGATCGAGATGTGTGTGTCTCCTACGTGAGCATGCTTTTTATGAGCTGTCAACTTCGTCCTACACGGCATCCCTGGCTGGGTAGGGCTTGATGTCCAGGCACCCGGCTGACAGCCCCAACCTTGGATCAGATCGAAAGACCAGTCAGTACGTCGCAACGCCCCTGTTCTCGGTCAATTTTCCCGTGAGTCGTCCGATAAATCTGGTTTGTACAGTTTCGTAACAGACGAAAACGCAGGTAGCCATGGGTAGACTGGAGATCGAGTCCATGACTCGGGAAACAGTCATCCATGAGTGGATAGTGATCGTCCTTCTCGCGTTTTCGAAGCGCTGGTCTCTGCTTGATCAGGTGACCACATTACGATCGACCAAATTGATGGATGTGCTACAGTGCTTCAGGTACATACATACTACGTAATGCAGGCTCAGAGGATTGTTGATATTGAGACTGACAGCCTGACACTGGCCCCCTGAGACCATCACAGCAACATGCACTCACTGCTTTCGTATCCTCGTCCATTGGTTGGATGCAATGATACTTGCAAGCTTGACGTCGGACTGAAGGATCTCGACCCCAAGTCCTCCTGACATCTTTCAGTCCTTGTAAAGTTACTACTCTGTAATCCGTAGTATGGGGAAATATTCTGAGATAACAGGGCAATCCGATTGCCACAAGGGTATTTTTCATCCCTTCCTGGTATAAGGTTGGCTTGGCACTGGAGATCGTCCCCAAGTCCCTTGATTCGACTCTTTGACGAGTTTAATCTCCAGAAAACACTGTGACGGGACCTTCGGGCTTACAGTGTCCCGACACGGCGACACCCCAGCGGTCAGTCTGGAAGGCCGTTCTGACGCCCCATACGCCGATTGATGCAAATCCGTGCGCAATGCGCAAGTAGGGAAATTGCAGATCTTCTCTATCCTCTTTTTGTATAAAAAAAGAACCCTCAAGGCTCGTGGCGGTGCATCTACTGTAAGCCACAGTTTTCCACTCTCTGAAGGGCCTGGAGCCTGTATGCAGGAAAGAATTTGTCATGACAGACTGCTGTGGCACTGTGATCAAGTTGCTAAGCTCGTCAAGGGATACCTGTCGAGTGATTGCATGTTACTAGGGGTTGTGATACTACTACCGATTCCCTCGGGGGCTCTGCAGCCTCTTTGAAGCCTGATGACTCTGAATAGTAATGAATTGACGAAAGGGGAGGGGGGAAATCTCTGTGATATGGAACAATACGCCTTTTGTTTATCCGTATTTACTTGTTTCATATGTAGATTAAGCGAAAAACCAACTGCAGTGGTTCCTTCTTTGTCGGCTGGATATGTTTCACAGTAATCACATAGAAAGCCTCAAGAACATGAAACATCTCAACGCCCCCTTGCATCTACAGAGGCAAGTTGAGACTTCATGCGCCATGGACAGGCTTTTGGCCTCTTGAGCACAGCAGGGATGTTGCTGGTGGCCAGGAAGTCTTTCTCAGGTCAGATCTTGATTATGCTCCTTGGCTGTTGGGGACCTTGACGGCAGCTTTCCGAGGTGCTCGTGTCTGAAAGTCATGCCCAACCATCGCCTGGTCTAGACTCATCATGGAAGGCGATGCTGCTTGCGCACTTCGAACTGTAGTAGTTGCTTTCCCTCGCTGGTCTCTTGAAGCGGAAGCTCTCTTAATGGGACTTATTCTCTGCTCTGCATGCTCTCACCGTGACTCAACTCCGTGGAAGATTGCATTCTTGGACAGAGTCCACAAGTTGGGCCGCTGTCCAGGCATCTATGGATGGTTCGAAGAGTTCTGGGGCTTCAGTTATTACTGCCAACCGGGTGAGATGAAGATAAAGGCGTCGCAAGTTGTCGCAAGAACTCTCATTCGAGTGACTATGTCTTCAGTCACTTAATTCCTGATGGCAGTGCAATCTCCTTCCGAAGACGCTAGAGCTTCTCTCACAGCAGTGAAGATCATCAAGAAGTTTATGTACTGTCATTTAGTAACATGCAAGGTCCGTCATCGAAAGGGTTTCTATGTACTTCATTCTGTGTTCATGGCCTCATGATCCTGTACTGTAGAGATTCCACTGCTTCTTTCCTCACCTCGCCGCCGCAATGACTTCATTGATACGCATTCTTGATTTCAAGCTGCACTTTACCATCAACAACTCCCTTAACAGAGATGCTTCTCAGATCTTCCACGATCCAATCCGCACCCGCCTCCTGCAACTGTGCCAGAGTATGGGTAGTCGTCAGCGCGATCACTTTGAAGCCAGCCGCTTTGCCAGCCCTGATTCCCGACGGAGCGTCCTCGAAGACCACAATCGACGTAGAGTTCTCGATTCCCAACCGTGACCGGCCCAGTAAATAGCAGCGGGGATCGGGCTTTCCAAGCTCTACATCTTCCGCGACGACAAGAACGCGAGGATGCGTAAGCTTGAGGACGCCGAGCCAGCCGTCAACCAGCGCGCGTGTGCCTGAGGTCACGACTCCCCAGCGAGCACCGGACTCTTCCAACGCTGTGAGGAGGTTTCGAGCACCGGGGATCTCGACGGCGTCTGAGCCATAATCTTTGGGGATGCGGCCTTCGATGTAGTTGATGTCTGCAGTCGAGCAAGTCATTGGCAGGTAATTCAAAAAAGAAACTCCGTGAATATGAATCTTTTTGGAAAGATGTCACTGCGATCAAAGATATACACGAGACTCACATTCCCAATTGGCCTTGCTCAGGTCATAAAGCTTCATCACATCAATACTTCTCCGGCCGTGAGACGTTGCCAGTATGGTTTTGGGATCCACACCAAGCTCATCTCCGATCCTTATGAAAAGCGTGAGATGTCATTGTCCTGTACGTAGAAGGCAGATGAGTGTTCGGTATGGACTAACTTGTGCCAGTGCTTAACGATTGCTGTTTCAATTAGCATTGGAACTCATTTTTAAAATTGGGGGATAGTGCTGCAAAATTAACATACCATCTGTAGAGTCAACGATGGTTCCATCGAAGTCGGAAAGAATTCCATCAAACGAGAGAATCTGCGGGGGCGCAGAGAATGATCCTTGCGGTGCTGCAGACATGGCGGCGTCGGAGATATCAAACGATACTGGATTCTGGTTGCGGGCGAAAGAGAAAAGCAACAATCTATAGAGGAAATCGAGTCTAATGTCTATATACAAAAGAAGAATAAATGTCACACGCGCAGAATCAAAACACAAGTCATGAATGAGTGAGTGTCATGGAATTCCCTCTGCATGACTACCACTTGGATACAATGGACGCTGTATTTTCTTTCCTCTGAAATGGCGGCGGAACGGAGATCGGTGGTACTGTTTGTCCGGTTATCTTAGCGCAGCGGAATCTTGGCTCTGCTCGAATAATTTGTCTAGCCCACACAAAATTGCTGAATTCAGGTCGGCAGCAGAGTCCGACTTCTGCTGTACATCTGAAGTCGATTTTGTTCTGTATGTGTCTTGATAGTGCTTAGTTCCTGTCAAAATGGTCAAACTAGGTATGTCTTTCTTCTATCCGCAGAATTCTCCGAGTGGTGCTCCTGTAGTATCTAATCTAACGGATCATACAAAATTACAGGCAAGAGCTCCAAGAGGACGCCCGTCCGGCTAAGGCATAAGATTGAGAAGGCCGCTGCGGCAAAACAAAGGAAACTGAGAAAGCTTGCGAAGAAGGTAACTCTTAGTTGGCGACTGATCATTTGTCTGGCGGACTCATCTCATACCTGGTCATAGAACCCCGAATGGCGCTCCAAGATCAAGAAAGACCCCGGCATCCCCAACCTTTTCCCGTACAAAGATAAGATTCTCCATGATATCGAAGAGAAGAGGCGCTTGAAGGCGGAGGAGCAGCAGCGCGCTCGCGAGGAAGCCCGCGCTCGTCGCAATGCCGAGAACAAGGGAACAGATCTCGAGGGCAATGGGGCAGCGGATCTCATTGACGAAGACAACGAATTGCTCGACGATGATATGGATCAGGATGGTGATGATTCGAATCCCATGGCGGCACTGCTGGCTTCCGCACGATCGAGGGCTGCAGAGTATGACGACCAACATGGCGACGAGGACGAGGACGACGAGATGGACGAGGACGATGACGACGCGGATGAGATGGATGAGGATGGCGAGGACGGTGGCGCAGCTCTCGATGGTGATTCTGCTGGTCCCGCATTGGCCACACAGTCATTCTCGAAGGAAAGCTCAAGGCGACAATTCGATAAAGTCTTCAAGCAGGTCGTCGCGGCGGCGGACGTCATTCTTTACGTGCTGGATGCTCGAGACCCCGAGGGTACTCGTTCCAAAGAGGTGGAGCGCGAGATCATGGCGGCGGATGGCGGCTCGAAGCGACTCCTTCTCATTCTCAACAAGATTGATTTGGTCCCTCCGCCTGTGTTGAAGGCATGGCTCGTCTACCTGCGACGCTACTTTCCCACGCTTCCTCTAAAGGCAGCCAACGGCGCTGCCAATGCGCACAGCTTCGATCACAAGCAGCTCACGGTCAAGGGTACCTCCGAGACTCTCTTCCGCGCGCTGAAATCGTACGCACACAGCAAGCAACTCAAGCGCTCCATATCGGTGGGCATCATCGGTTATCCAAACGTCGGTAAATCGTCTGTCGTCAACGCTCTCACGGCTCGACTCAACAAGGGGTTCAGCAACGCTTGCCCGACTGGCGCTGAGGCCGGCGTAACTACCAGTTTGAGAGAGGTGAAACTCGACAGCAAGCTCAAGCTGATCGACTCTCCCGGTATTGTTTTCCCGTCAGCAAGTGAGAAGAGCGGAAAGAAATCGAAGAAGCAAGATGAGCAAGCGCGCCTCATCCTGCTCAACGCAATCCCTCCTAAGCAGATTGAAGACCCCGTTCCTGCCGTCAGTCTCCTACTGAAACGTCTTTCCACCTCGGAAAATCTCCTATCGAAGATGCTCGACCTTTATGGCATCCCGCCTCTCTTCCCCACTAATGGCGACAAGACCACCGACTTCCTTATCCAGGTCGCACGTAAGCGTGGTCGTCTGGGCAAAGGTGGTGTGCCCAACATCAACAGCGCCGCGATGACCGTGATTACCGACTGGAGAGATGGCAGGATTCAAGGATGGGTGAACGCGCCCGTGCTGCCTGTGGTGACGACGACGGATGGCACGCCAGCGAATGCGCCATCCGGTGTTGATACCAAGCAGATCGTTACGGAGTGGGCCAAGGAGTTCCAGATTGAGGGCTTATGGGGTAATGGTGAGGCTGAAGACGAAGAGATGGCCGAGTAGCGGTCTCCATCTGCTCAGATCCTAATCACGACGTGTTCCCCCTTTTCGATTATGTTTATGGATACCAAAAACAAGGCGTTTCTTTGGGATGTTTTTGACGAAGGCTAGAATAGTTATGCATAGCATTTATGTTCCTATTCCCAAGATTCTCTTCATCCCATACACAGTAAGCTATTTATCGCGTCTCTCGGTGTAATACATTAAACACGGCATCGATACTAGCGATGAATCTATCACTTGAAGTTGAATAGTATAGATGGCAAGACGATAGAACCTCATTGAAGTATGGCTTAGCTTGTTATATATCTAGGACAAAGTAGTGGTGCTTGCTGCGTAGCCTAGGAACAAAATAGACAGCAAACAAGACTGTTGATAATATAACATCAGATATCAAGAAGCTCTCATGGTATCGAATGCAGATCTGTGCAGGACTTACGGAGAGAATCAGTGGAGATGGCGGACAGCTGTTGCTTCTCATGCTTTACTCTCCACCAACTGGCGAGTTGCCCCATCCCATCGGCCACTCTCACGGAGAATCGCGTCTCGTCAGTTCGCGTAATTATCCCGCAATTAATTATCTTCGCTGATGAGACTACGACAATCTCGCCGAGCGCGTTCATAAGACATTGCCATCCCGCAGATCAATTCTTACCGAATTGCATTTCGAGAAGAAAATCCTCTGATATCCATAATTTCATGTTTGCACACATAATTCTTGCCAGCTGCATCCCCGCTCATCATTGCCTGCTGTCTGGCGTTATATGACAGCTTCAATTGACACTGACTGAATTGCATATCGCATTCGAACGGCCCCGGCGCCTGATATTATATCGTCCCATACTCATCTTTGCACACCCTACCACCGCCATGCCACCGCGCAAATCTACATCATCAGTCACCCCTGCAGAAGCAGACGAGCAACCACAGCAAGCGCAGACTACGGTAACGGCAACAGAGCAGCAACTCAAGGCACGAGCCGAAGGAGGCGTGGCCATAGAAGTATGTGCTTTGATCTACCATTGCAGAATCAAGCCATGGACACATGTACCTGTGGATCTCTCATCGAGAAGTGCGAGTGCTCATCAGTTCCGGAATGTCACAGGATTATCTCCTCCCTCGCTCACTCACCCTACGACTCGCCAAATCCGTCCTGCCGCCCAACACGTCCATCCAGAAAGATGCGGTCCTAGCGATTCAAAAGGCAGCCACTGTCTTTGTGTCGTACCTCTCTTCTCAGTATGGGTTATCCGTTTCTACTTTTCTACATTGCGACTTTTGTCTTGGCTCAACTCTCACGATTCTTGGGTAATGACGATGAGGACTGACTCCTGTTCAACCGGCAGTGCCAATGAAGCGACACTCAAACGCACCGTCGCCCCATCGGACGTTTTCGCCGCATTGTCGGAATTAGAATTCGACTCGTTCCGACCCATACTCGAAAAGGAACTCGAGGCACACATGGAGATGATGGCGGGGAGGAGGAAAGCGAAGAAGGCTTCTCAAGCAGAGAAAGCAGAAGGGGCAGGGGCAGGGACAGGGACAGGAGCAGCCGAGCGGCCAGATGACGAAGATGATGAAGAAGAAAACACAGCTCGTGGTGCAAAGAGGGTGAAGCGCGATGGGGAAGAAGGAGCTTCGCCAGCGCAGGATGACATCGTGGATGAGGATGAGACTCAAGATGAGGAACTAGAGACGCATGAGCAGGATAATGACGATGAGGAGGAAGAGGATGAAGATGAAGAAGAGGAGAATGATGAGGAGGAAGAGGAGAAAGACGAGGAGGAGAATGATATCGATCGCGTCGAAGATCTGGACCGTGATCTACGGCCGAAGCCGACTATGGATCCTGATGCAGCTTCTGGCAGTGATACAGAGGATGATGAAACTGGGCCTTCGGCGCAATTGCGTGACGATCTGGGTCTGGGCTAATGTACGATACGATGATGACTGCTCTCTTTCTTAGTTGAATCGTGAATGACATATTTCGAATATTTGTCATTTCGAGAAAGTATCGTATTATGACATGTTAAGTCCAAATCCTCGAAGGCCAGATATTGTTCCTCTAAGTATACATTAGGAATATGTAACGCTACCTGCATCAATTCCATGTGTGCCTGCCTTAGCACTAATCAGTTCTGATCCCGATCCATCCCCTTTTAGAATCAAATGATGAAGATTGTCCCGCGGTTGAGCCTCTGATCGAAGCCGTCACAGGCGGAAAACGTGTTGAATACCAAGGGCCTGACAAGAAATGATAGAACATTGACATGAAGATTCACAGAACAGTAAGCCACCTTCGGAAGTGTATCCCAACGCCTAGAATGAAACAATGGCCGGATGAATCCATGTTGAGAATCAATCCATATTCAATGCATGATAGTGATAACTCCCAGATCTTTCACATCAGGAAGAGAAACAAGCATAGGATGCCATGTTGTAGACCTGAGAAGAATTCCACGAAGTAAAGATACAGTTGACCTGGTCTATCTCTCTCAATGTAGTCGCTTGTAGTAAAATCATTCGATGAAAACTCTCATCCAAAAGCAAACGCCGACATGGCCAGATAATCGCTGTGCCACACCGACCTCGGGCCTTTATATCCACTGAGCGCCAGGAAACGCCGAAAATGCAACAACGCAGTCTATCATTGGTATCTCGTGCAGAATTCACAAGTGAAACAGTCGTCCTTTGCAGCCCCGCATGGAAAAGGGAGCATAACGAGTCGCGAAAACTACCAAGTCACTGAAGCGGACGTATTCAGGTGATTAGGGAACCCATTCCTTTAGGCTTGGACGGCGGAGAGATTGTGTCAACCTTGTCCCAAGGTTTGCCACTTGGAGAAGTATTCTCTGAATGAAGATCGGGAGAAAGCGGCCCATTGTTGCGCGCAGCGCCTGGTGCAAGGTCTTGCAATGTTGGTTTGTTGGATTCGTCTTTCGCGACCTTGCTTGCTTTCCCAAGGTTCGGAAAGGTATTTGTTCCCTTGGTGACTCTGCTGAAAGTGGTGATTTTGGAATTTCTTGCTGTTTCCTGCTTCTTCTTGCTTTGCTTTTTCGGCACGCTCTGCTTGCTACCATGTTTCTTCGGTTGCTTCGTTTTATGTTCGTCAAACAGGTCAGTGAAACTCCGTACGTTGCTATCTGCGTTGAAACGGAGCCCACTTGACGCTGGGTTTTTGTGCGGCAATTCTGACGAGTCCTCCTCGTGGCTGGACGAAGGTGTGAGGAAGCCGGTCTCGGTTTTCTGTCTTTTGTTGGGCGTCGGAATAACGACGTTTGGAATGCCGTGTTGCGCTTTCACACGTTCCACCTCTGAAGCATCGCATTCGTCGAATACATCCTCTGAATTGTCATCCCATCGTTTGAGGCCAACGAGACGCGCCACTTCTTCACAGTCGCCCTTCACCATGAGATCCCAGCAATCTTCAAATTCCTTTCCAACAGGCGGCTCGTTGTTGATCCACATTGTGACACCATTCCGGCGACTTCTAATCACTTTGCAAAGATCCTTGACAAGGCGGCGCACGCCGGGAATCTTCAGGCTGGTCCCGACGACTACCAAAGCGTCCGGACGAGACCGAATGTCAGCATTCATGACGGACGCAATGGCTTCCTCGTCCGGGTTGTGTTCGTTGTATAGCACAATTCGCGGTCGCATCTTGCCCACTCCGTGACTCCGTTGGCCTAAACCCGCACGCACGGCATCCATGTCTGAGCAATTGCCACAAAGAGGCGCCTCTGGGCCATCGAAAAGCTCCGGTCGAAAATCGGCGAGATAACGGCACTTCTGGCATACCATCTTTTCGAGGCTGCCGTGTAATTGGATCGTGCGCGGCCAGGGAGCCTTGACATTCAGAGGAACCTGGGTCGATAGAGGGGGCATCGAGGTCTCAATTCCGTCAATGTTCTGTGTATAAAGACGCATTAATCGTTTCTCTTGGCCCAGGCGAGCGAGCATATGATGGAACGCGGTGGGAGAGGTTTTCGCCGCCTCCTCGGAGAGCGACCGCACCATCTCATGGAAAGAGGCGGTCAGCGCCTCATCCTGATAGACGGCAGCATCGAAGAGAAGCTTCCCAGAAGCTTTGAGATTGTGCTTTTTCTGTAACGATTTGAATAATCCATCTGCAGATCGGAAATCGGGAACTGTCGTGGAAGGTTAGCGACGCGATGGACAGGGGTGGGGGGCTGTTGGACGCGGATGCGGAAGACGTACTACCAGCAGACGTGGAAATACCGGCACCGGCAATGACGACAATTTTGCGGTGTCGACGAAGAGTCTTTGTCAACAGATCAATTTGATCCTGCTGCTGATCATATGGGAGCTTTTTGGGATTGGAAAGATCGAGGTGTTGTGTTCTGCGCTCCTTGGGGGTGACTCGTCTCCTCTTCCTGGCGGGTGGTCGGTCGTCTTGGCCCTGAGCGGCACTAGCCTCGTGCGTGTCTTGCGATGGAGGCGGCGACGGGTAAAACCCAGGAGGCGGGCAAGGAGACGCCGGTGGGGAGCTGAGATCCGATAAATCTGAAAACTCGTCGTCCATAGTGATGATATTCAATAGAATACTGTCGATTAAATGCTGTAGCGCGTGTAGCTTGTCGCGATGGACGTGTTTTATGGGGAAGAGGGCTTTGGAAAGGGGTCCGGGATCAGAGTGGCAGAGGTCCCTTTCAAACAGCTGCTGGGTTGGCCACAGAGCAAGTCAGACCAGTCCGAGACAGGAGCATTGAAATGGACAATGAATTTGACGAATGGAGTATTGAGGAGGTTATTTTCGGGTTTCGTTGACGTGGACGGCTGCTCCTGTCAAGCAGAGGGAGGTTGTTGGAGAAAGGAAGAAGAATAGGAGGAAGGGACAGAAAGATGATGAGGTCAAGGACGTTACGGGAAGGGAATCTGCCATGCGGTCCGGATGGGAGCAATTGGTGCAGTTCTCTCGCTTCGAACCGGTTTTGTGTTTATTTTGACCCACGGGGAGAAGAAGCACGGGCAGAAGTGAAGAGTATCCGTCGGAGTAGGTTGGGGAGCAGGAGGGGAGGATGAGACGAAGCTCGATAGCTAGCTAGTAAGGCTAAAGGTAGTCCAGCAAGGACAGGGAGCTCGAGAGCAACAGATGGCACGTTGAGAAGAATGTGTTGTGTGATAATTAGCGTTTATTTTGCTCAATATGACTGACGAGTGGTCAGCGTAGCTTATCCATTCTGCAACAGATCGATGCAATTGCTATTCCATATTTACAAGGAGACCATTATTGTTGCTGACACTCTTAGTCTATGATGTCGATAAATGGGGTGTCATCTTCTCTTGAGGTGATAAAAAAGCAAGTACTCCGTAGATGGCCCTGGATAGGGACGGATAGTTGCGCCCGCTGCATGCAGCTTTTTCGACGGGGGCTTTTAGGGCCCATTCAGCTTGGGGATGACTGCTTCATGGCTTTTGACAGACAGTGTTTGTGTTCCCAGGCCATCACTTCCAAAGTTCTTAATCCAAGTTGGAAAAGCCTTGGGCTCTATTTGCTTGTTTCGTAACATTTGATTGGCCTGAAATCCAGATCTCTCGACTTATAGACTGTGTGATTGGCCATGAAGGGTCAGATCTTTCCGGTTGACGGGGATACCGTTAGTGTGCCTGAGGCATCTCGACATCCCATCAGCGTTTGCGTCACATGATGCTTCCTTCATTGTCTATCGGAGTCGGATCGACTAGAGAGGTATGAGTGGAGATGTTCACTGCGCATTTACACCGAGAGATCGATCTGTGAGAGAACGATGAAATGATAATTATAGTTTAATCTTCATACAGAAGACTATGCTTATACTTAATGTCATTCAATTGCCGCATTTCTGTGATTTAACATTGCACTGGTCTATCGACCTAGATCTTGAATGACCAGAGTGACTGGCTACGAGAAATTCTGCTACATCCTGGAGGGTCATGTTCTTTTCCACGCGGATTTAGGCTTCTACGATTCAATGTCTTTCTGTCGTATTTCCTGGTTTCAATTGGACACTTGGAGAGAATAGTTGACTTGCTTCGTGGATGGTTTGACCACCAACATGCCCCTGATAATGGAGGACGGTATCAACGTTGACGACCTCTTCGGGGGACCAACCCTAGAGCTGGGTCTACCATCGACATCCTCAACTACGAAAGGCTTGGCTCAGCGCCTGGATGAGATGCGACTATTAGGATGTTGCCAGTAAGTCATGGTTGTGGTCCTGTCTCTTCCCAATCAACGAGCACCTTCCTCGTTTCAATTCCCACTGACGAAATGATAGAAAAGTTGCTTGGTCAAGACTTGGTTGTATTGCATACATCTCGCAAGATAGTCTTCGGGTTAATGTTCGCCATCTGCAGTGTCGACCTTCCGATGGCAAGTGGGTGCTCAGTGATGACACGCCGTTACTCACAGTCACAGAGGCTCATGGCGGACATCCATTATCTCATCTGTCATGGAATGAGACCGGGTCTGAATTGGCCGTCGTTGACTCGTCCGGTCGGGTGTCCATCTATTCGATCTCGATTGCGTTGAATAGCATTCAGGGCCAACGCCAGGCAATCTTTGATCCCATTGATGACGGGACTCAAGTCGTCGGGATGATGTGGCTGAACACTAATCGCTCCGTAAGCAACCCTGAACTTGCCCTTCCTCACTCTTCCCACACTCTGACTGTACGGTCAGGTACATGCTTTTCACCAAGCAGCCAAGTTGAACGGTCGCTGGGCCTACTCACCGTTTCGGCGTCGTCCAATTGGCCCTTTCCATCCGGCCAACAAAGCGGCCTTGGTGTGCGTGACCAGATCTGGTCAGATTAAGCTCCTATATCAGAATCCGGATAGTAGATGGGCCGAAATATCTGCAGAGCTGAAGAATACGGGCTACTCAGATCGGCTCCTAACACATGCGGCCATGGTGGCCACTCAAAGTACGTTTCCTCCAAGACAGATGCAATAGTGCCGCTAATCAAATACAGCTGCTATTCTCGTTGCTACGCACTCCGCCTGCCAGAAAATTTGCCTATATCGCGTGCAGATTACCTGGAGCCCTGCTTCATGGGACCCGAATCAGCCGAAACAGGCATCCTCGACGAATCCGTTTCCAACGCCAAGTTTCCGTTTCTCCCACCTGAAAGTTGAGAGCCCCCAAAACATTTCGAGCATAAATCGTAACCTCGGAGAAAGCGCGGAGGATCTTTCGCCGTTCACGAATTCGTCTTACAGTCTCACTCGATTGGAAATTTTTCCTGGGCCACTCGATAACCCCGCGGGCTCGACTGCTGGTCCCTGGCTGATCGCAGTCTTTTCTAACCCTGTCCATGCTACACCAGACCACCCTGAACAGCAAGGTTCAGCCAGTGTTATTGTTCGATGGCAGCTAGATACTACGACACGAACGCTTCACCCCAAGTTTGACGAAGTCGTCTCGAAGAAGAGTAATGTTCAGGCTAAGGTTTGGAGTATCGACGATTCTAGACGAGATATTAATGCTGACCTCGTCAGCAGCCAAAATTGGAGCTCCGGAGACTCGAAAATATTTACTCTGACCGCTATGTCATCTCGGTCGATCTAACCGAGTATGGGAACGTTCTTGCCGTGACGTTCGACGACAGTTCCGTCGCTTTTTACGACCCAAAGACCATGAATGTATTCAGCGGCGTAGAAGATGCGAATACGGTGACCAGTTTGGCGCAAGCGGGTTTCAACTATCCCCTTGATGCACCAGGTGCGACCACCCGAGTTCACTATCCCTTGAGCTCGATAGCTGACTGTTTGAAGGTCTCCACACTAGTTTCTCGCCGAATGCCTGCGTTGCCGTCATACTTGATGGAGACTGGCAGATGCAATTGAGACTCATGGAGCACTCGTTCGGGGCGGAGGATGGGCTCTACGACGAGGGTAAGTATTGCATTCGCGCAGAAGAGGCATCTCTAATATCATTTGCAAGGCAAATTCTCCGCAGCTGTTGCATCATTGACTCTGGCGTTTTGCCGTGGGTGTGGCAGCGATATCAATACGGACGATATTCTTCTGATTGCTCTACGACAACTCTCTCCTGGTACACAGCACCCCTTTTCATCTGAGACGCTATATTTCCTAACAACAGTCACAGATGCTCAGATCACATTCATCAATGAAGTATACCGGGCGTTGCCGATTCATTGCAACTTCACAACTGAGCCGGATAAACTAATGAATCATTCATTCATCCCACGATGCCTCAGCATTCAGGCTGCTCTGGGCTTCAAGGAACGCTGCAAGCCGCGAAATTTCGCATCCGCTGTTCCTTGGGCCATCCTTCATCTACGCCATGCTTCAGTACTTTTTGTGTATTTCTTCCAATACAACAAAGGCTACCAGCCCGATTCGCATGACCCTGGTAAGTCCAGCTGGTGTTTAGTAAATTCCTTCAATTGGTTCCGCTGATCAAAGTCGAAGATGTACTACGGATGGTCCTCGGGAACACGAGATGGGCGCTCGACTTCTCACATTATGTCCTCGACGAGATTTTTGAATTGGCAGATGAATTCGAAAGCGTATTCGGTGATCAAGAAGCGTTCACTCAGAAGGGTTGGTATACCTGGCTGACAAATAGTTGGAACGGATGGCCAGAGCTGACCCTGGTATTCCAGTCAAATCCACAACCTCGTTGCCGCTCCTGATTGTGCTCTCAAGCATGTCCCGAGCATTCCTGCGATTGATCTGCCGTGGCTTGCGTGGCGTGTATCAAGGCTTTGGCAATGCCCCCGCCCTCTCAGGGGAGGCCCGCGTTTATTATGCCGAAATCTGCCAAGCTCTCGACTCTTCTCCCGTCCGCATCGATGTATACGAGAAGTTCCTTGCCGGTGTAGACTCAGCAGTTAAGCATGCCTACCAAGGCGCCGGATTTGGTGACGCAGAGCGACCGGGACCTGAGAAAGAACTTCTTGTCAACGCCCGCATACCCCCCGTGCTGATTCCCGCGGTTGTCACCCTGCTAAGGCAGACGGTTCCGGCTCTCAAACCTGAGATCAACCGCATGGCGATCTACCTGGGTGACTACAGCTGGCTCGGGTTTAGTACCGACCGTCGTACGGAACTGTACAGAAGGACTCGAGATGTTGATGTCTTAAAGAAGATCCCTCTTCGAGCCATTCCGGCTGCTGCCACACGGGACGGTCGCAATGACGGTAAACGACAGAGCCAGTCGCCGCGCCGCAGACGCTGCGTTCGCTGCACCGAAGTCTCAGGGGATACGAGTCTTCCCCGTTCTCTGCTTTCATTCCGACTGGTTGCGAAGTTGGGATTGCTCCGGTCTTGTCTTTGTGGGGGAATGTGGACGATTGAGCCAGGCTCGTCGTCTTCAAATCCTGCATCACCACAGATGAATCAGACCTCAGGGCGTACGCCAGCACTGGTTGCTGGTGGCCTGGCTGGGTCGAGTTAGTGCTGACTTGTTTTGGACTTGTATCTAATTAATTATCTTTGATGTTGTGTTAGTATGATGAGGCCATACGTTCATTGATCAAGCGTACTTTGGGTTCATTTCTAGGACAGTCGCTTTCTGCATTTTGACATCTCGATCTATTGTTCTTGGACACTCGATTCCGCGAAGATATAGATCAAAATTGTGATTTGTTGTGACTTTTCTCGAGCATTATATGCTGGTGTAACCCCTGACCATGAGAAGATGTATTATGTCCAGTCGTATGATCAATCTAGCTGCCTTGATGTACTGTATTGGTGATAAAACTTTTATACTTGAAATAAACAACGCAATAATGCAAGTTAACCTTAACTTAAAACATCCCTACCTCATACCAAATAGCCGTGTCTTCAGTGGTCTCGTCCACCTCTGGCGCGCGATCCGCGAAGTTGCCATTCATAAGCCCAGTGCCAGCGCCATCAGTTACCTAGGTAGTCCTTCTAGTTCACTGGTCTCGTACATCCCAATCAGTTTGAAAATATTCCTTTTTCTGAAATTGCCATTTCTCATCTTGGAGAAATTCTTTGGGTTGGTGGGTCCTTGTCTCTGGGCGAGTTTGTCCATCACCAAGAGAAGGGTTGCAATAGGATAAGCTTAACAGCACTCTTAGAGAGTGATCTCAAGCCCAGCGAGCTGACATGACGAAATGAAGGAGGACTGAGAATTTGCAGTATAGTGATACGGTATGGATGGTGAATATCACTCGACCAGACAGGCGGTTAACACAGGGCTACTGAAACATATGTAGCGACTCCCTGACTTACAGGAAACCTAGGTAATGAATGATAAGAGACACTCAAGTTTCATAGAAAACCATCCGTTGCCAGATTCTGTTAAACTGGAGGGGGCTTCTTCTATGCTAACCATCCTAGCACGCTTTGGCTAGTATCCTTCAGATAATCAGTACACGATCTCCGCGGCTTCTTGAGTGTCGACGTGTAGGTTATGCATGATGCTGGGCATAATAGGCTTCAGTTGCACTACGTTCGGTGAATTCTCGGCGCATGGATCCTGGAAAGTAGCACGAGACTGAGATATCCAGCTATATCCTGCAAAGCGGTTGGGCTTACGGAGGTCATGCAGGTCGCATTGGTTTTGAACGGAACATTGTTGGGCGTAAGATTGTGCAGCGATATCTGAGTTATAGCATTCGAAAGAGAAAGTTCTATTAATTAATGAGCGCAGCGCAAACGGCGCAGACTGAAGACTTGACGGGATGGCGTCGAGCTGATATTCATTCGTGTCCCGATCATGACCTAGAGCTTAAGGATGACGCTCTAGACACGGACGTAGAGCGTTCTCAGTCATCGCACAGACGTAGGCAGAATGGCAAGTTTGACCTCACAGGTGAATGTATAGTCGAGTCCCAAACGGGAAATTGGCCAGATCATGTCATGTCATGTCGGAAATGCTTCATTTATGGCGATTTGCATCCTTCTAAGATACACATCAGAGAAATTTTTGTGAAACCGACCCGCCGGAAAAGGTTCAGGTCAAAACATGTCAACTCGTCCCGCAACTCCAGACCCAGACACAGTCCCGCCAATTTAAGCCTGTTGTAGCGCATCAGCCGAACATTCTCCCACTATCGGCAAGAAGAGCAACGATTCCGCTCATTTCATACCTTAACGGCGTACTTCCGCTGAGGGAAGTGGATCTGCTTCTTCTTCTGCTTCTCAGTCACCAAAGAGCGCTCGTGCTTGGTGAGTCTGCGGCGCAACGCGCGGGTGAGCTTAGGGCGGAGGTCGAGGGGAAGGTATTTCTTGTTCTTGTAGAACAGGCGCAGCTGAGCGCGCTGGTTGGCGTGGATGACGGTGAGAACACGGGCGATCGACTTGCGAACGTCGTGACTATATGTTTGAATCCGAAAGTCAGCATTTTCTCCTTCGACAGCTCTGATATTGCTCCCAATCTCCAGATTCTTCCTCTTCTCCCGTTTTGTCCCTTCGTATCATGCTTCGGTGATTTCTTCGCACGCTTTCCCTTCTTCTTTCCGGATATTCGATTCGCAACACAGGCGGGGTTCTAAGGACGTAAAAAAGAATCTACCACGCACATTCTCTGAGTCTTCGTGGAACCACCGCTGGCGATCTTCTGGACACGAAGCTGGCTCAGCTCGGTCTTCAGCTCCTCAAGCTGCTTGGTGAGCTCATCCTTGCTCTTTCCCCAGAGCTGACCGGCCTTAACCTTGGATGTCGACTGTAGAACACGGCAAAAAAATTCGTCAGCATAACGCCCTCTTCAAATTTGACGTCGACACGTAATTTGATCGCAGCAAACGTACCATGATGGGCGGCTTCGAATCGTGTCGTGCGGGTTGTCGACGTTGAGGATTGAAGATGGACCGTCCCGAATAATTTGTCTGTTGTGGGACTAGGGTTTTTCGTGTGCGGTTGCTCGCTGTGTCCGGGCGCTAAGCTGTCACGTGATGTGGCTGGTCTTAGGCCTGAGGCTGAGCCAGCCCGTTGGAGCAGTCGACCGCCTGCCTGTTTAGATAGTAGCTACTCCATAGCCTCCAGCCAGCCGTGCCTATCGTGATGCCTTGGTACGGAGTAGGTACTGGAGACTGAGTTTAAGCTGCTGTTCAGTGACAGACATGACTGTCAGTGTCTGAACTATCAAATCAAATCTCTTTTGATTTTTTTTGACTGCCCATGGCTCAGTACTCATATTCTGCGATTTGAAACATCGATTATTGATTCCCGATTACCATGGCCACTTCGACCGGCACCGGATGGACTCAGCTCCGGCAGCAAGCCCGTTCGCTTGAGACTCAGGTAGATACGACACTTGTTCCAGTGTCAGCTTTATTTTGTGTATCTGAGACGAATCACCGATAATTGACAGAATGAGCGTTGATAGACAGATAATCTGTTCCACACATATTCGCAATATGCATCGATGACGAAGCTGCCACCCAAGCCTTCGGAGGAAGAGCAGCGGATCGAATCACAGATAAAAGACCTTCTCGAAAGAGTACGCTTTCGAGAGCTGCAGATTAATCTTCTCACCACTAACGTGTTCATGTCGGTAGCGCGAATCCCTCATCTCTCAACTCTCCCGTCTCCTCGACTCCGAAGCGACCCTCACTGCCTCCGCTTTGAAACAGAACAATCTCACCCGTCATCGAGAAGTCCTCCATGATCACCGACAACAGCTGCAACGCCTTAACGCCGCTATATCAGAAACGCGCGATCGAGCCAATTTGCTATCGAATGTCCGCTCGGATATCGATGCGTATCGGGCGTCGAATCCCGGTGCGGCAGAAGCCGAATATATGCTCGAGGAGCGGGGCCGTATCGACAACAGCCATAACATGATGGACGGGGTGCTGAGCCAGGCATACGCCATCAATGAGAACTTTGGATTCCAGCGAGAGACTCTTGCCAGTATAAATCGGCGCATCGTGGGGGCTGCCAACCATGTACCCGGCATGAATGCTTTGATCAGTAAGATTGGGTCGAAGAGGAGGCGGGATGCGATCATCCTAGGAAGCTTTATTGGATTTTGCTTTCTCATGTTACTCTTCTTCCGATGAAAAACGCAGACCTATTGTTCTTCCATTGTACATCTCTGTTGCCAGCGATTTCTTGTCCGGGATCATTGCGGCGTTCCATGGTTTTTGTTCTTGTCGGGATCATGCAGAGGTAATAATAGTTATAGCTCGCGCGCGGCGTTGGCATTGGTATATTGATTATTTATACATATATGTACATAAGAAGAAAGAGAGAGCGAGAGATCATCCCCTTTTCAATGCCATATCAGGGTCTCATGACCACTCTGGGTTTGAGGTTTGTCGGATCGGTCTCTTTTGGGCCTTCCCAGTCCGCAGCCGGCATCTCGGACTCCATGCTCATCTTCTTCTCCCGAATAAGCTTTTGAACACCGTTATTCAAGGCTTCCAGTTCAGCCTCTTCTGCGGGCCCGCTCCCGGCCCATCGAATGCGGCAGTGCTGATCCAAGAGATAGACGTATCCAACTTTACTATTCATCATCCCGATAGCCTCTTTCAGGCTGTCCGTAAGACCCTTGCGAACGAGAAAATATCTCTCATGCTGCTCCTTGGGCAGCTTCCCCCTCATCCTCCACATAAACATACGGACCAACCCCGCCTTGAGCGGATTCTCCTCTAGATTGATATCGATCTTCTGAACAAGCGGGCCGCCACTCTTGAACGCCTCGTACAGTCCTGGGTTCTGCTTCGGCCCGGTAAATGTAGCAACTTGGGCCTCTGCCCAGACGCTTGAGAAGATGTTCACGACGGAGACCTTCCCACGAAGAATTGTCGTCGTGTTCTGTGGTTCTTTCGGAGACGCTAACGTGATTCCATACATGTTGGGGAAATAGAGAGCTTTGTCTCGTTTGAACAGACGGAGATTCGACATGAAGGTCTTGCCCTGGTGATATCGCAAATTCGACCATTCGCGGAAGTAAGGTTTCGCGACTTGTCTCGTCCTATGCGTACGATTGAGAGTGATCAGTACATGCATGTATGTTGAAAATTGGCTCCGCAAACCGAACGGACGACATATGGGACATACAATTCTTTGCGCCGTTCAAGGTGCTTATCATAATTGACAAAGTCATCGCGTCTCTCTCTTAATGTCCGACTATCAATTCCTGTATTTTGCCCTTCTCGCGGAGGAGTCGTCACACCGATCGGACGGTCAAGCGCCGGGGGGATGAAGTCTTCATCGCCGGGTTTACTCGACGAGGACGCCGGCGACGGATTCTGTTTGAATTGGATCTTGGTTTGCGGCTGAAGAGCTGAGGAGGATGGTTTCAAATTTCCGCTGTCGCCATTGGTTTTGCTGGCGTAATGGCGCAAAGATGATCTCGTTCGGACATGAGCAGTCGCATTGCGGAATTGGCAGCTCAGGCAACGGCCACCTTGGAGGAAGGAAGTTTCCGTAAAGGTGAAAAATATTGACGGCTTCCACATGTTGGGCTCGCTACTACTCGCAAGTCGATTGCCGCCCTTCTGATTCTCCGAATTTCAGCGATTATCACTTATGGCCTGCTTTTAGCGCAAACAACGGTAATCTCTTCCCGAACGGAGAATTACTAACCTTAGGCACCAACGGGAGCTTAATGGATCCTGGTCTCGTGACCTGGCGGCAGTTTCGTGGAACCGTCACGCGTCTAACTCTGTCTTCCGTGTAGACTCTGTGGTTCAATGACAGGCATCGAATAAAACCTGGCTTTGGGAGAGTCAAGAGTGGTTACATCAAACTAGGCAGCTAGGACAACTACCCATGGACGACACGAGGTTGAAAACGATATCAGCCAGACGTTGGCGAAGATGGCAGCGAGCAAAGATGTCTTTTTCAAGGAGCTTGATCAGCTCGATTATATGACGGACGATTCTCAGAATCAGGACGTTGATGACTTTGAATGTCTCATTGTGGCCTCGCGAAAGAAAGATATTTGTCGTTCTACATGCCCACCACCCATGACTCTCCCACGCGCAAATACAGCGCCTGAGGCTTCTACGCAAGGCTCAAACAGGCCTCTTGCTGAGGGACCTATCACGATTGACGAACTCTCGTCGAAAAACCTAAGCAGTGAGGTGGACTTGGGAAGATCTGCTGTGAGAAGATCGAATACAACCGGAGTTCTGCCCGACGCCGCTGGGGCACCAGTCCCCAAGAAGAGGCGGCTTAATTCTTGTAGAGTTGTTCCAGAGCAGCAGCAGATCTTTAAGAACCTCATTTTCTGTATGTTCTATGGCTCAAAAGAGAAAAAACGACTGGAGCCAGATATGATCTTAATGCTGACTATCTAATCTCAGTCTTCTTCCCCAATAATGACATCTCTCCTTTGCGACGCCTGCGCATTCAGCGAGCCCAGGAGTACGGTGCTGTCTGGGCCAACACCTGGGGAGACCACGTAACGCATGTCATAGTTGATAAGGACTTGACATGGAATGACCTGCTTACATTCCTGAAGCTTGACTCTTTCCCAGTGAGTATCAATATAGCTCGACCCAGTCACCGCTGACCAAGATGTAGGCCAATGTAGCTCTAGTCAATGAAACGTATCCTTCGGAATGTATCAAGTTTCGATCTGTGTTGAACCCTTCACACACGCGATTCGCTATCAGCGGCGTCCCGGCGGCATCAGGAACCGCAGAACCAGCACCGCTGGCCGAAGTGTCTTCAACGGACTCGCTGCCCCTGAAACCCCCTAGAAGACTGCAACGAAGTTCTCCGACACCTTCACAAATTCTCAACAGTGAGGAGGTACTAAACGCGGTATCTGTTGGTCGGCGAGCCGCTGCTGTTGCGGAAGATGTACCAAAGGAGGTTGCAGTCGGCAACTCAAGTTTTCCCCGCAAGCGTGACGCCCTAGACGATATGATAGAGGCAGCAAAGGCTGTAAAAGACTTGGTAAGACACCTGTTGCACGCAGTTGTCGTTCTATTCATACTAACGGTCTTTCATTGCATAGCCGCTGGACCCTTTGGAGTCGTTTGAGGAAGAGGGCGCGCCTAATGCATCTGAATCCGACTCATCTCAAGCCTCAGATTCTGAGGCAAACATGCGGCGAAGCAAGAAGATCCCGCAAAAGGAGAATGGAAACGGCGCCTCCTGGCAGCAGAAGTTTGCTTGCATGCAGAAGCATGATCCGAATTCGAATTGTGATAATCCAAACAGTAAAACGATTGAAGTCCTTCAACAAATGTTGGATTATTACACAAAAACTTCGGATCACTGGCGGGTTCTTGCTTATCGGAAAGCTATCAGTGCTCTTCGAAGACAGACAAAGAAAATTGTGACGAAGACACAAGCCATATCCATCCCAGGCATCGGACAACGTCTAGCGGACAAAATCGAAGAGATTGTGTGCACAAATCGACTGCGTCGCTTGGAGAACGCAACTAACACACCAGAGGACCTCATTTTTCAGGAGTTCCTAGGTATCTACGGCGTAGGAGTTTCGCAAGCATCGAAGTGGGTGGCCCAGGGGTTTAGATCACTGGACGACCTGAGGACCAAAGCCTCCCTAACAAAGAACCAAAGAATCGGAGTGGAGAGATACCACGACTTTGCTCTAAGAATCCCGCGGCGAGAAGTAGAGGCTCATGGAGATGTTGTTCGAAGAGCAGTGCAAGAGGTTGACGGCGAGATGGAGGTCATCATCGGTGGTTCATACCGACGCGGGGCATCTGATTCGGGCGATATTGACCTGATAATCACCAAACGCGGCGCAACCTTGGAGCAAATACGGGATGTCATGGTGGATATCATCGTGCCTAGACTCTTCGAAGAAAGGTTCCTGCAAGTGAGTCTCGCGGTCACGTCCTGCGGGGATGGGTCAAAATGGCACGGAGCCTCGTCGTTGCCTGGAAGCAACATTTGGCGCCGGATCGATCTTCTGTTTGTTCCGGGGGATGAAATCGGGGCTGCATTGATCTATTTTACTGGGAACGATATCTTCAATCGCAGCATGCGGCTTCTGGCGAGCAAGAAGGGCATGTGCTTGAACCAGCGAGGGTTGTACAAGGATGTGCTGCGCGGGGAGCGACGGGTGAAACTGAATCGGGGCGAATTGCTTGAAAGTCGGGACGAGAAACGGATCTTTGAGCTTCTGGGAGTGCCGTGGCGTCCTCCGGAGCATCGCATATGCTGACTTGCTCGATGTCCGTGGAAATTATGTTCTCCACTGACCGCGCTGGATCGAGCATGCTTACGATTTCCATGCCGACTTAGTTTTACGCACTTGTTTGTCCAAGATTTCACCCCATTGCTGGAACTTTATATATTGATAGACTTGAATAGCCTGACTCTCCCTAGTTATGTAGCAGCGCGTATCTTCGGCTCCACGAGGCGTCGATCAAGTTCTCAATGCCCTGACTGTTCCTCCATGGTTGGAGAATGCGTGAATGTCAAGTCGGTCGTTCTGTAATGCATCTTACGAGGGAAAAAGAATGTGACTCTGGATTTTGCAAGTGCTCTGAAGTCAAAGATGCGTATAAAGATCGACCTCACATACGAATCAGTGAGGGATTTCTGGATTCCGCTACCTGCCGAATCAGAAAAGGAACCAGATGCATCGAGTCAAGCATAAGCTGGTGGACTGCAAATGAGGTTGTACAGCAGGAGTACCTCGATTCCCTACAAGAGGCTGATTAGTCGATACTCGTTCGTATTGATGCATCCCTGGATACTCCGTACAGTACTCCATAACAATAATAATGTTTTCTACTACTGTCACCGATCTCATCACCGCCTTTTGTGCGGTGAAGTCGAGGTGCAGGCGATCGGTCGAGTAGCACTGCATGACTCAGCAGGTGCAGGCGGGCAAGAGCGGCAGCAAACAGACCGCCCTCGTCAAATCCCTCTTTTTGCCGCTGCTTTTGTCTTTCTTCCTGCCATTCCCTTCCCCGTCATCATCATACGCCCAGCAGAAAAGAATCCTCATCCTCGAGACATTGACTCTTCATTTCGCACGCTATTCCCTGCTCCTTCGATTGACTTGTCTGGCGTTCTGGTGATTATTGTGGCTTGCTGGGTATCATCCCCACGCGACTGGTTGCCAAACTTTTTGCCATCGCCTCGCCCCTCCCCTCTGCGTCGCCGTGACATATTCACCGCAACGATCGATTCCTGAAGTTGCGGACATCGGGCCTCCAGAGACTATTTTTTCCTCAATTCAAGACTTCAGAAGCATTCAATTTCGTGAGATACTCGATATCCCTGTAGACCCAGCTTTCGAAACCCACCATGGGTCGCAAGCCGAATGCCTTGATTCTCGAGTTCTTCATTCGAGGACAGAAACTCGAGGACGCCAGCAACCGTTATCAGCACACGTGCAAGGCGTGCGGCGAAAAATTTCCAAAGGGCCGGATCGACAGCTTAACGAACCATCTGGTCAAGAAATGTCAAGCCATTCCTCTGCGTGACCGACAACGCGTCCTCTTGCGACTCCATGAACTCCCCGACCTTGCCGACGCGGATCAGAAGGGCCCGAGCCAGTCAGGCGCCAATAACAAAGGAAAGGGAGCCGACATGTCGTATACAACCAGACAGAACTTCGATGGTCTCAATGTGCTGGCAGAGGCCTCGAGGCAGGTTGGCGCTTCCGATCACACCAAACGCGGTCCGGGGTACACTCAGTCGATGACCGTGGGCGGCAAGACCGTTGTCGTCGATCCAGCGCTCGAAGCGGAGGTCTTTCAGGGCCATGCGCCTCAGGCGGAGAATACGGACGAGAACGGAGCGAATTCAAGTGGTACTGTCTTCCCTCCCCAGGTGTGGATGTGACCGGTGTGTGCGAAATGCTCACCTGCTAACTTGTATTTGATTTGTCAGTGACTCCTCAGCCCTCTAGCGCTGCGTCCATAGCTCACCAGCAAGTCGATCCCTCTGCGTCGGTGTCGCCGCCCCTGGGTGATACCTCGCTTACTCCAGATTCGGCCTCCAATGTCCGCCAGTCCCAGCTCTCGATGATCGCCGCGTCGGCCAGCGAGATGGTTCCACAAGGTATCCCGATGGAGCATGATCCTCTCCCAGATGGGTTGCCAAAGGTGGGCGCGTCGTGGAATCAGCAGCTTTCCACCCATGAACAGCTCCTCTTCGATAGCCTACAAGAGCACGACCCTACGTTGACGGCCGCGACGCAACGCGCAGCCTCTTTCCCCCGTCCAATTGCTATGAACCCCAACTCCCAAGCAAAAGGATTTGTCAACGAATTCGGCAACTCAACTAAACCTGCAAAACCGAAAGTCCGTGGGAGGTTTTCGGCCACCAGACGAAAGGAGGTCCAGGAGGTTCGCAAGCGTGGAGCATGTATTCGCTGTCGGATGCTAAAGAAGCCTGTATGCACCGATCATCAGAACTCCTTTTCAACTTTCTAGTACTGATCTTCTTTTGTTTCTAGTGCTCCGGTGATAGTCCCTGCACTACCTGTGCTAGTGTCGAGAGTGCGCGCTTGTGGAAACAGCCATGCATTCGTACTCGCATCGCCGACGAATTCGAGCTTTACAACGCGAATCTGCATGCTACGTTGGCCTATCACGATGTGAATGCCATCAAAAATCAAGCGAAGTTTGAACATTACGCCGGCCGCATCGAAGTTACCCATTTCGAGGAAAGCATGGTTTTTGTCACGTTTAGTGCACTCCAAAGTCAAAAGGCCCCCGTTTCTACTCTCGACCCCCAGCTTCAGGGTCTAGGTGAAGATCCACACTTCGACGGACCATCTCACGAACTCTATTTGCTGGACAGCGACGCAGATGACCTGCCTGGAAAACTTGAGATGTACATTAAGAAGACGGCAAATCTTTTCTACGAGCGTGAGGCATCCGAGATCATGAGGCAAACTTTGATGCGTGCGGCTGAGTTGAGTCAGCAGAAAAAGGTAGAGTTCCACAATCAACTGAGCTCAAAGTTGGCTTTTTCTGACCATGTACAGGATGTTCTTTTGGAGCGTGTGCTCGAGCTTTGGGTCGCAACACATATCCTTGTTGACGGAGAGCTGCGCTGGAAGACATACATCAACCCTACTCTTCCGCCCACCTCCATTCATACTCTCGCACAACCTTCCGATGATGGCCGCATGCCCATTGATGAGATTACCAATCCGGAATCTTACGCGCTCCTGTGCAGCCAACTACGGGCAGCAGCCGAGAAACGTGCGTCGCAGCTCAGCAAGTCGGTGATGAACGATCTTGAGCGAAGACTGCTTCAGAGACAGCAGAGCGGCTGGTTCGAAACGTTCCTAGTGGCCCTCATTCTACTAAATTGCGTCGAGAGGATGTGTTGGCTGTTCCGCTCTTGGGACAATGAAAGCTTTGCACAACGTGTAAGTCCTGGTTGCAAGTTGAACTGTCCATGTAATCAACTTTACTGATGCATTCTTTTTCAGTGGCCACTTGACAAACGCCCTCCTTACTACGCCAACCAAGGTGATCGCTTCTCCGACATTCTTCATATGCTGCTGAAAATGCGCAGTCTGCCACCCAAGGCAAGCCCACGCACAGACAATGGCATCCTGAAAGCGGTGGAGGGCAGCGATGAGAATGCAGCGAGTTGGTTTGAAACCCTCAAACTTACTCGTAAGTATAGGCCTCACTGGACGACTGTACTTCCATCATAGCTGACTCTGCTGGCAGCACAATTTCTCGAAGAACGCCTAGCTGCTGTATACGATCCTAATGATTCCCGCTCGCTCGACTTACGATACGGCGCGAAATTGCTACAGCCTGTTTCGCCTACTATCTCTTGAACCGCATTGTGCACTGGTGTAGTCCCTGAGCTTTGATACCGATATTTCTGACCCGTTTCCTTCGACAAGAAGCGGATTATTTACTACATGTATTGAGTACCGTGATCGGGAAGCTCCTTCTTGTCTGACCCTCGGTTATCGATGAACAATCAATGATGCAAAGCCTTTGATGAACAATTGACAACAGGAAAATCCTGATGGAGTGTCAATAATGAAAACCAGTGAGTGAGGGTATTTAGAATCAACCGAATTCTTCTGGGGGTCACCTTGATTTTTTTTATTTCCTTTTTGCATGCAGGATCTCCCACTCGTTACAACGATGTTTCTTTTCCTGTCCCCTTCTGCCATCTCCTGGAGCGGCGCGTGTACGGCTTCCTTTGCTGAACTTTCGTTTTCATTATTATGATTCAGGCGTGTGTTGAGGGGCTGTTTCGTCTTCTTTTTGCTTTCCCTAGGCAGTGTGATCTGATGCGGTGTCTTTCTATTGTCGAAAGGGATTCTATTCAGTTGCGAGGATTAGCGTAGGTGCAAAATAGGGGCTGTCGAGTGTTTCAACTTGTTTACCTAATCCTAGTCTTTCAATGTAGGTTGAAGGTCATGATAATTAATGTTCACTTCGTTTATCAGGTATCCTGAACATGGACCAAAATCTACTCTACCAACATTTCAAGGTAGTAATATTAGTTTGTGAACCCAATGATCATCCCTTTGTTCTAGCTAAGTCTCTAGACCTTTTTTTTACCTGAAAATCTTGGTCAAGCCTTATATCTCGTGCAAAGCAAACGAGGTTATTATTAAGAAGAAACGTATCCATCCCCGAAACCCGAGACGTAGAATCGTCCATCTCATGCGCTAGAGGTGTCCAATTCAATATCTAGGGATCTCAAACCGACCAGGCCAATCCAACTCCGGAGTCGTCCTCCCACTCGTCTCCACGCGTTGAGGAGGATAAGCCACGTACCCATCATCACGACCATCATCATCGGAGGGAGACTGCGCCCACTCGCTGACGTCGTAGGAAGATGTCGATGCCGAGGCGTTCTTATAACGCGCACTGCCTTCTGCATTCCCATTTCCGGGACTGGGGTTTCCCTGCTTGCTGCAGAGTCCGGGTATGCTAACGGAATGGGACACAGTCTGGGATGCTCTTTCCTTGTAGTGCGTCGTCACGGTGTGTTCGGTTTTGCAGGCCTTGTTGTCGAGCACGGCATTGCTGGTAGCGTTGGTCGAACCGTGGTGTTGTTTTCTTTCGAGAAGGACGAAGTGGTAGCGGTCCATGTTGTGGTGGCTGGATAAGAACTGGCTATATCAAGGAGGAGAAACCAGGAGGTTAGATTCGATCATTATGAAACGATGCTCATTCGTACTTTTGATCAGTGATTCATTAGAAATGTCAGACAGATGGGAGAAAACGTACTACTCCCTATAAGCATCCGCAAACGTGGCCATCACATCCGTCATGGTCCCCAAGAGACCAGGATGGAATTCCGTGCCGAACGTCCCATGGCGAAGAAGAGGCGAGGCGTTTGAAATCGGCAGTCCCGGGTGGTTGATTAGCCAGAACTCAGCATTCACTTCGCGGAAGATGAGGAGGAGCTTGTCGCTGTGGGGAGGCGCGAGTCGGGACTCGTAAGGATGGCTGGAGATTTGAGATGAAATGCTGCTTGGAGTCTGGAAGGCAAAAAAAGATCAGCTGCTTGATTCTTGCCATAGCGTGTTTGGATGTCCTTGTGGTTTTATAGGGAAGGGTCGGACTTACATTCATGGTCGGGTCTGAGGCTGGCTTGCCTTGAATGGATGGGGGGAGCTGGACAACGCTGAAAAGGGTGTAGGGTATCAATGTCTGCATGGAGTATTTGAAGATGAGAAAAAGAAGACAGAGAATTATGAGGAAGAGAAGGAAAGTCATTGGGAAAGAACAGAGACGCCTGACAAAGCTGTCGACAATAGATTGATTAGGGACTCTACTTTGTAGATATGAGGGACACCTTCTTCTCAGATAGTCTGCACAGAGAAAAATAGTGTACAATTGCTTGTTAACTCCGTAATCATCCAAGGTGTTGTCAAACGTGATCTAAATGAAGAGGATGGAAAGACATGTGCATGTACAATCAACAGGAAGAGTGAGTGAATGCAACCAACCCTTGCAAGGTATGCAGATGAACAAAAACATTATCACTAGTCTTAAGACAGTTTGACAGACCATTTCAGCACCAGATGTTTCCCCTGAACAGATTCCTCCACGTAACTCCCCTGCCATCAGCTCTGCTCCATCAGAGGATCCTTTGCCTGGAAGGGCTCCCGGACCTGTTCTAATACCACGGCATAGAATTTGCCTTCTTCAGAGGTATCATGATAAGGTCCTGCTGATAGAATTGCCCTGCTGCAGTCAGACAGTGCCAACAAGCGATCGATTCCAATGCAGGTTAAAATGAAACAAGCATTCTGATGGCATATGGGAGAGTAAGAGCACCTACCAGCCTTTATACCTGGGTTGATTGAAGATATCCGTAAACGCCCTCAGAATCCGCAACGGCAGCTCCAGTATGGACGGTAATTCCGGTCCAGGCCCACAGATAGGGAGACCCAGTTTGTTGACGGGCACGTAGACTGTCTCAGACGTATTTTGCGGGTTTCGAGTCTCTTGGAAGACGAGCAGACGTCGAGATGGTGGGGTGTATGTTGATGATGTTTGTGGTTGTGGTGATTGAACCATGATTTCTCTTCAGCAAGCCCTCTCTTACGTAGTAAGGAGTCTTCTTCGTTGTCGTCGTGGGGTCGTGTTTCTTTGCGACTTGTGTGCGAGGAGCTCTTATAATATTTCTCTTGAGAGCATATCATAATAGAGCCAATGCTTTTTGCCCAGGTCAAATTACCAACAAGTATTCCACCAGAATAAATGCTAATCTAGATATCACAATCGTATTTAAAATGGACTATGACAGCAACGATGATAAAATGGTGTCGAATTTCAACGAGGCAGATGCAGATGGTTTTGATCCTGATGATTGTTGTTGGTTCACACGCGAAAAGGGGGAGGGAAGAGGAAGATGGGGAGGGGTTTGCGGAGGTCCAAAGAAAAAAGTTGGGTGATGAAAGACGGAGACCAGTCAGGCATTCAACAGAAGAGAGGTTCCAGGCCTTGGCTATGATTACACTCGTATTGAGAAGAGAGGAAAATGGTATATGAATGGATTCGCTCCATCGACTTCTGTCGTTGAAAAATGCCTCTGGCTGGTCTGCGTCCGGTGCAGAAATGTGGAGCCACTGCTTCCTGATATGAAGGCACCGTTCCCACGAATTTTGGAAGATGAATGCAATACGGAGCAATATATGCGATAAATGTCTGTATTTGAAGAAGTTTGAATGCAAAGGCTAGTATAGTATCGTGGTGGTGTTGTCTTGAAATGTCCAGAACAAGCTGAGAATGACAAGGTAAGGAGGCATACACAAAGCGGGTATCACGAAAGAGAGAAGACATGGCAACTTGAAGAATCGAAGGAAAACAAACAATCAGAAGAAAAAAAAAGAACGGATGGAGGCCGTCATCCAACGTTGAGCCTCGACTATTCAGATGCATCATCACGAAAAACCCTCAAGCCCAGGCACGGCATCTATATATAGGTCATAGTCATCCAAGCCGTGCAAATCACCCAGAAGATGTGAGGATATCACCACCTTGTACATCTCACATTATTAAGAAAAAACACATTAAATCGGTTAAGTTCTTATAGAGGCGTATTAAGCGTCGAGTTCGCCATCAAGCACTCTCCGAGCCGCATCCAACCGCCGACGCAACACACGCGCCGCTTTGGGATCATGGTCCACCGAAGTAGTGATGGTCTGCAACTCCATGCAAACATTCTTCAGACTCTGGAAAAGCTGTTCCAGAAGCCGTGTGTCGTCATTGTTGATACCTGATGTCCCATTCGTTGCCGAACCAGCATTAGGTCCGGATGCTGCTCGTACTGTCGACACGAGTGAAGAGGCAAGGGCTTTGGGAGTCGCGGACCCGGATCGAAACGAAGATGAGCGACTTGGTACGGACCTTTTCTGAGAAGAGGTAGGGAATGACGTCTGCTCGTTGTTCAGGTTCTCGCCGCGACTCGGTTGTCTCCGAGCCGCGCGAGGAGTGTCCATGGCAGCCTCTTCGGAAGGAACAGGTTCAATATGCTTCTGCTGCGAGCGAAGTTCTAAAGAAAAAAGCAATCAGTTGTGATGTGCATGATCTCAGACCTCAGAGTGACCTTACCATCGTTGAATTTCTTGTCCCAGTAGAGAACACTTTCAACATCGTCATCTTCGTCGTGGGACAGACTCTCGCCTTCTATGGCAGTTGCAAAGGTCGCAACTGTAGATAACGACGCCGTACTGTTCGCTCTCGAATGTCTACCTGAGTGAAAAGGCCGCGTTGTCTCTACCGATCCCGAGGAACTGGTGCTCGGACGGCGCAGCTTGGCTGTCGAAAAATTACCCAAGGCGCTGTGAAGAATAAAATGCTCGTAATCAAATGCATCCTCTCGCTCCTCGTGCGGCGTGGCATCAAAAGACTGTGGTACTGGAGGAAACGCGTCTAGAGAATCGGTCAAGTCGTCATCCAACGGCTCACGCAATATATCATCAAGAGCCTCTCGGTCGATGTCTGGATTCGAAGATCCGTCCGCCTCGTCATCGTCGCCTTCCTCTGCATCTTCGTAGAGACTCTCCATGACGGAGTTTGCATCGTCAAATTCCGCTGACTCAGAGGCTGGAGCACTGGTTTCTGTCTGCCGAGGAGATCCCCGGGGTGTCGGCTCTCTGGATATCTCGGCCTTCTTATTTTCGTCACTGTCGCTACTACCATGCTGGGATTGATCCCTTTGAAAAGACTCTCGGGCATGCCCGGGACTCCACCCATGTCCAGCATTGGTACTCAGGTTGCCCCTGCTGTCTCTATACTCCATTGAGCTGGTGTACCATTGCTCAGCGGCGGTAAAGGGGCTTGAAGCCCGCAGACTTTGTAGGCTGCGCCGGCGAAGGTTGTCTTCTTGTGTCTTGACTTTGAGGGAGGATATCTTGATATGAAGGCCCTTCATCTGATCCTTGAGATCACGAACTTGTAGCTGGGATTGTGCGCGTGGCAAAGGCCTGGTCGGAGGATAAACGGTATTGAATTCTTCCATGCTGGAGGGTTTGGAGTCACCGGACGAGATGCCCAGACCCTGGGGTGAGTCTTCCTTCGGCAGAGACCCACGGTCTCCGTCCGACACTGATAGCCGGAACGAGGACGTGGACGCCCGGTGCGTGAGATACGCTCTGGTTGGTTCGTATCTGAAAGATCTCTCATCGTTGTGGAAACTCGACATACTAGCGGAGCCCATTGCGCTTACGGAACGGGAGAGATGCGTGGGCTCTGTCGAGGGAGAGCTGGACTGGGCAGCGGACGGCAGATGTATTTCGCTGTGCACTCTTGAATGCCGATTGTTGTTTGCATCTTGATAGCTGTTATACATTTGCCGGGAACGAAGAGCAGAAGTTTTGCTGCGATCAGTGCGCGATATTGATCTGTAAAGTCCGCCAACAGGTTGATGGAGCCCCAAAGGATGAGAGCTACTCGAAGGCGATGGCGATGAAGAAAGTGAAGGCGAAAGGCGCATCGAAGACCGCGCCCTGCTGAGATTGCCTTCCATGAGCTGGTTTTACAAGGTCAGTTCCGTGGCATAGCGACAAGGAGTCACTCAATCAACTGGTCAAGACGTACTGTGAGCCTCTTCTTGGCGTTCTCCAGTATTCTCTCCGCCTCACTACTCAAAATCGCAGATGAGGAGTCATCACCAGGTCCGTCTTCTTCCGCGACAGATTCCATACTGCTGGGTGAAAGATCGGGCACAGCGCGCTCACTGCTAGCTCTACCACCTGTATGAACGGACCGATCGACACCGAGATGGTTGGAATAATGACTTCCACGATACACCGTATCACCATTTGGACTCCGAGCTGCAGCCCTTTGCGAAGACTCACTCGCGCCACTTCTCGTCGAACTCGAGGAACTACTCCGTGCCTCGATCTCCTTGCCGTCGTGCTCGTCCAATTGGTCCCGTCGGGTCGGTGAGTTGGCGAGTCCTTTGTTTGATCGCGCGACATGCAAGTATCCGTTCCGAAGCCTCATTCGCGGGGGCGACGCCGTGTCTTCCTCCCCGATATCAGACAGTCGACGACCTGCCTCGTGTCCTTCATACATCCATGTGTGACGCGGAAATCCTTTCTTCTGGGGCCGATCCAGACTCGAAACTGCGACACCGATCTGTGCGCCATCGACGCTGGCGTCGCCACTCAATTGTGGCTGGTGATGCTGGCCGTTGTGAAAGGATGATTCCAGATGCGACAGGGTGGGCAGCCGGAACGGAGGAGATGGCGTGGAGGATTCGCGCTCGTCGTCTCCGTACGGCAGAATCATGTCCGGGTTCGTCAGCGTCGGCGAAGGTGGCATCTGCATTGGCGGATGTTGCTGGTACTGTTTTTCGTCACCAGCAGGGCTGCCCAGCACCACCTGGCTACGAGTCTCCGCGGTTGACATGGTAAGGAGCGCAAGGCGCGATCGAGATGAATTGGAAGTTTGACAAAATCGTTATCCCAGAACAAGAACAATGATCTTTCGTTATTGCAATGCCATTGCTGTCGAATTTCGCGCCACTGGGTGGAGAGGTTGTTCTAGCCTTAATGGTAAGGGTAAAATATTCCGCTGTAGCTCCAGAGAGTGATTGCGGGCACCTTGATGCCAGATCCCAGATAAACTCAATAATGATGAAATTGACAAGTGGACGATTAGAGACAAAAGCCCAGCTGTCCCTTTTTCAATCAAGCCATCGTCCAAAGCGCAAGGACGCGGTCTTTTCGGCGCGCCTGAGCTTGAACTTGGAAATTCGAAGACAAGACCGCTTCTTGCCTCCTTGCCGAAAACGGTAGGGATCCGTGGGGATTCTTCTTGCGAGCCACTTGGCCAGTCGCAGAAGATGCACCAGCGAAACGAATCAAGAGCATGTTTCAGTCGTCTTTAATTATGACTGGCATGGATTCTCTCCTGCATATGGGCTCATAGTACTCCGTACTCCGTAACTTCAAGAACTTATACAAGCGAGGAGTAAACAACCGCGGAAAAGATTCAACTTCATTTGCGGGTCGAACGACAACCTTCCTCCATACCTTGGAATCCTCTGATGAAGCATCCATGGAAAACTTCCTCGAGAGTGTCGAAGGTTCGAAACCCCTGAAAGACCGTGGGCTCCGCAAACGTTTGTCTCCACCGAAGCATGCAAGAACTAAGAACGACTAATAACTGCAAGGTGTCCAGCAGCTCGAGCGACTACTGCAGAATAATGGAATTGTCAGTCGCCTTCAGGCTACACACGATTGACTCTTCCAGCTTATTGAGATCTCGACTGGGCATATAACCTTGGAAAAAGAATAGAAACAAATTAAGAATGTCCAACCCAGGACCATACATTCATTGCAAATGCCCATATGTTGTGCGTCGAGAAAGGAGTATTAATGAATAAAAAGGAGATAATAGTCTGTGTACTGTGGCAATGGATGCCAGTCTGTACAACATCGTCCTCAAGCCACTCCTCCACGTGAGACATTGAGATTACAAGGCTTAGCAGCTTGCAAATTGAAGTCTACGACCATTTGCTGTTTATACATCCACAGAAAATCGCAAGCACCAGAGACGCGAAGTCTTGCTTTTCCTCTCTTCCCCAAGAACGAAGAGAACATAATTCTGTACAAGTTTTCCGATCCCCTAGTCCAAAAGAGAAACCAGATGCTCAAATGAATTACAAACGCTCCGTGTCAACGCGCTGACAGTACCCGATCAATGCACTTCTTTCTATTGGATCTTCTCCAGCAGCAGCTTCGCGCCACTCGGTATCGGCGCGGCCTTCTTTTTGGCCTCCTTATCAGATCCAAAATCAGCAGCAGACGCCTTCTCAAGAGCCTTCTTATTCTTCGTGAGCATCTCGATCAACTCGTCCTTCTTCTCAAAATCGTCCGACTCCGTAAGCGCGACGATCACGAAAACATTTGGCCCCGTCGCCCACGACATAACCTCATCCTGGATCTGTTCGTACAACAGCGCGTGGAAATTCAACGGCGGCTGCACCTTCTCGATCCTCTTCTCGGCACTGTTGAACCGCCCGCCCTGGACGAGAGATTTCAGCAACCGCCCGATGAACGGGGAATCCTTCGTCTCGGCCTTGGATTTGGCAGCGGTAGCAATGGCAGTCAGCGCAGCGCTCTTGTCGCCATCCCCGTCGAACAACACCTCAGCCATGAACTGACATCCGAAACTCGTTTCCAGGAGAGAATCCGCCCGAGCGGCAATGAATGAGAGCAGCGTCGGCGAGGCGGCTTTGATGAGCTCTTGACGACGAATTGAAGGCTCTTTCTTCGATGTCTCTTTTCTGATTTCGCGGATCTCCTTTAGGACTTCCTGGTCAAAGTCCGTCAGGAGCCACTTGACGCGATCTCCGGCAAAGAGGTACAGGATGGGTATGCGCGCGGTGAGATCAGTCACTTGGTACATGAGCTCCTCATTGCGTGCTTCCTCGGTGGAACCCTGGTTCAAGAGCTCCGGGAAGATCGACTTGGATGTAAGCTTGGTGTCGTCAACCACTTCATATGCGGCCAAAAGGACCATATGCCCGTGGAGGTCACCGGCCATCATCTTGATAGTATCTCTGTAGAACCGCAACAGCAGTTTACGGTCCTTAGCATTGGAATAAGCCAGGGCCAAGCACATTAGTCTCGCACCGGATTTCGTGAACGCCAAGTTCTTGGCCAAATCACCTTCCTCGTCACCTTTGATCAGTTCGATGAACTCATTGGCCTCTGAGCTGCCAGGTTTGACGTTCAAGAAGTACTGTAGCATCGCGTCATGTAGCATTGTGAAGCCCGTGGTCTTCTTCTGCACAAGCTGGTTGATGAGCTCATGCAGGAAACGCATAATGGGCGTTCTCTTCTCGGGATGCTCCGCTAGAATCTTTGAAAGATCTGCAGAGGTGGGGTCTCCGTTGTTTTCCTTGAAAATGACGAACTCGGGCCCGTACCACTCTCGCAAGAGATTCGCCTTTTGTTCCTTGGTCGCAACTGTTCGATAAATGTCGTCAAGAATCCACGATCCCTCTGGATGTCGAATCAGCCGCTTGACGTGGCCATAGAATTCTGGAATGATCATGTCTCGGATTTCCGAGTCGCCGTGGACAATCAACTTTCCGACCAAAAATTTTGCGTATCGGCTTTGGGCCAATTCGTTGTAGCTGCCTTTCAACTCTGTTGCGATCTGCTTCCGCTGTTCGATGTTGGCGTACTTCAGCGCTGTCTGGATAACGCGAACGGAATCGTGCTTGAAGACAAAATCCTTGACACGACCGGACACGATCTCGAAAAGCTCGGCGATGAGTTTCTTCCTCTCTTCAAGTGGTACATGGGACTTGCGTCGCAGGCGCTCCCACAGCTGCTTGGAGCGAGCGATAATGTCGGCATTGGGTTTCGCGGCTTTGCGTTCTTGGAGAAGGGCCTTTTGCTTCGCGTGCGCTTCACTGGATGCGTTGCCTGTGATGATGAACAATTAGCTTGCGATACAACGCACTCGGTATCCTAGGGTTTCATCATCATACTCTTAGGTGCAGCCTCGCTGTTTTTAGATGGTTTCCCATCGTTTGCAGCCGGTGTAGGCTTTGTAGCTTTCTCCGCAGCAACGCCGTCGTCCTCTTCTTCCTCTTTCTCATTCGTGCCCTTCATTTCAACGTCTCCATCATCGTCGTCAAGGTCGTCTGCAGATGAATCCGAAACTGCGTCGATATCGAAGTCGTCATCTTCCTCGGCCTCCTCCTCCTCCTCAACCTTCTTCTTGCTGGATTTCTTCTTATCTTTTTCCAATTTTCCCCCTTTCTTCAATCCAGCGGTTGCTGGAGCCGCTTTCTTCACTGACACGGACTTTGATTTTTTGGTCGGCACGGAGCCGTTCTTCACTTTCGTTCTCTTTCCATTCCGCTCGTCACCAGCGTCGACTGGGCGCTTAACACCGACCATTGTGTAGATTTACCAGATTGAATAGTTACTCAATCTGTTGTTGTGTGGATTTCAAGCACATCGTACTAATCATAGATACACTCCTGCTTGTTAGATATTTTTTTCTGCTCAATCTACCGCCGGGAGGAAGTTTTTGCGGGCCGACACTGATAAGAGTCTTATCGACTCATCAAATCTCACTATGGAGAGCAATATGCCCTGACGCTCGCAGCGAACTACTTGACTTAAAATTATGCGTATTATGCTCTTTGAAGATAATCACGTCCAACGAAGCAGATAGTGTAAGACTCAAAATTATCGATAATTGAACGAATATGTGCAGATTGATTAAGATTAAGGCCGCTTGAAATGAGTAATATCTTATACGACATCATGGAAAAACATTAGTGATTACACATGATGCAACAGCCGCAGCAGCGGGCGTATAGAAAGTTTCTTGACGGTCCGGTCCAAGCCTCGTAGCAAAATACCCTTCCTCATGAATCAATTGTTCCCGTCAGTTGAACAATGCGCCGAAAACGCCACGTTCAAACCCTGTTATATATGCATAGACACGTCTCTACTTTAATTCATTTCGTCCCCGACTCAACCGCAGGTGAAGGGGGCTTCATGTTTCCGAGCTCCGAGCCTGCACCGCTTTGGCTGCGCTTCCTGCCTGGAATGCGGAAGCCGAGCGTCGAGGAGGCTCCAGGACTACCGGACTGTGCGTCAGTCGAGGAATCGCCGAACCGAGAGAATATGCCCTTCTTTTTCGGCTTCACTTCATCGTTAAGTCCGACATCTTCGAACTTTTCCTCCTCCATTGACTCGGGCCGCTCAAAGCCTCTGGACGACGATGTCATTCGAGAGTAACGGGAGGAGTCAAGCGAGGTTCGAGACGGCATTGTGTCGGTGTAGCTCACGGGCGACCGAGCGGAGATGTCCTAAGGAATCAGTCATTGATTTGGACCACGGAGATGTCGTTACTGCGGAGGAGTCTCACAAACGACCGGCGATAGGAGTCGAATGACTCGCGGGATATAGAGAAGGGCTCATTCTCGTCAACGAGACATCTATGGTTCGATGATCCGGATGAGCCTTGATATTTGCGCCAGAAGCTTGGTTTCTCTGGCGGTGATGGCTGTTCTCTCGGTCAATACTGAAGATCCTCCCTTGCATGTAATCGGTAAGGGTAATTGCGGGAAGGAAAGCGATACCGGAAGATAGACACCGCTGTCGTTGACAACTGCGCAAAACAAAAAAAAAATTAGCTGCCCGTGATTGTAGATATTAAATACTCCAACGAAGGCGATGGAAAGTATGATGTACCGCTCAATTTGAATTCGTTGGGGCCCTCGTCGTGGCTTTTCCTAAAACTTAGGGGACTAGGACGGCGGTTCTCTATGGAGAGCCTATTGTTCTCATCGTTGTCGCCGTGAGTCTCCGGACCGTTGGGCGCGGCGGGCTTTCTAGCCAAGAAGTTACGAAAGGGAGCCATTGTGATATAAATAATAGAAGAATCGATGATGCTAGGACTCACGTCCAAAAGAGGGTACAGAAGCCAAAGACTAAGTGTGGAGAGAGACCGCAGGATCGAAATTGCTCCAATCTCACATGATCGGGGGCTTCGGGTAATCCTCACAACCAAAGTCAATCTTTTGTCGAGGAGCTTCCAAATGCAGCGCAACAGAAACAAACCTAGGCACACTGTATGATAAACTATGCCAATAACAAGATCGCAAGAGAAAGTATCAACCCGATTCTCACGAGACAATAGGCATTCTACACTGTGGCAATACGAAGTACCAGTATAATTACGTCACCTACACAATTCTAAATTGATTACTCCATACTCTGTAAATCGCGCCAGTTCTGCGCTTGATCGAGATGGACAAGAGTAGTAATTATCGTTCCCTTGTTCAGTGCTTTGAGAAACGACCAGGGCGGTGTTAGAGAATAATCCCTTCGCCACCAGGAACAGCCATCTATAGCTTGTGCTTGACAATTCAAAGTTTTAAAGTGGAAAGCAAGGCCAAATCAGGAACGTTCAAAGGGAGCGAAAACCGGAATGCTATTTAATTTATCAGATCAATCACGAGTGAATCAATGGTCAGCTCAGCTCTTATAGCGAAAGATGACGACTTGCTCCAATCTGTCACGGATAACCTAGTGGAAGGTCAACCTCAGGTCAGTGACCCTGCTTAGGCAATCGCCAGCGGGAACTGGTGCCTGGTTCGAATCCTGGGGTCGTCGCTGCACTCGTGCGAGTAATCCACGATCGCTACAGCGCGCTAAGCAATGGAGGTGACCCTTGAGGGAAGCAATTCTGCAGAGACACCTCCACCCTGGGATGGCGGCGCCAGAATACACCAACCCGTAACAGGGAAATTGGCTGTTTGGTTGGACAACTGCACTTCCTCTTTTTGTCTTTTTTAAGTCTCTATAATAAAAAGTCTTGTAGCATGTGCCTGTCATCTTGACATTGTAAATGTTATATTCTCCCAAATTGTCCTTGCGTTCTCTCACCACTGAGTCACCAGCAATACCTTCGCTTCGATCGTTTGATCCTGGGTGTCCTATAGCTCTGATCAGATGTGTCAGCCTGGTATGCTTTCCCGAGTAACTTGCAACATGCTGTACATGGCGTTTTCTCAAAGATCACTGTCAAAAACGCGTTGGGTGCAACAATTCGTGATGAACCAAGAGGAGGTCATCAAGAAATACTCGCTGGACGGATTTTGAGCAATGAGAGTTCTTTATAAATCCGAAGTGTCCCATTTGATATAGTTATCCAGGGCATATATACACCAATACGGCAACCGAATATTTACCAACGCATAGAGTTTATGAATTGCTGAGGACCACCGAGACTAATGGCCCAACGCTCGAGTGGTGGTTGCTGCCCTGAGCAGAGGCAAGTATGGCCCAGATGGTAACCTGGGTAGTCATATACTCATGGTTTCCCTGCGAGTCGATCTCATGGTCTCCCCTCCTCCAAACCCTCCTTCCTGTAACTGGATGTGTCCACCTGTCACACATTGCGCATCCATCCTACACCTCGCCCCGGATGTCTTCTTCTGGACGATGAAAGCAGGTGTCAGCATCGGTCGCTGCCAGAGTACTCGTTATCCTGTTGATCAACAAGGCGAGTCGCAGCAGGCCTTCCTAGGCTAAGTACGTCGACATTTGGTAAATTCTTCGAGAAAAGCGCCAAAGTGGGAAATCAGAACGTCTACCAAATACATTTCTCTTTCTGATTGCCATCAATCACCCGAACCTGACTGCGAGACTCAACTGGTCGGTATACCTAGAGCACCCAGCATGACTTTCTGGGTCGACTGGGCATTATGGCAGAAGAGCAGCTTTGTAAGACTGAACCCAAACCCTTATCAACGAGCTGAAAAGATTGCTGAGACACCAGATGGACAGGTGCTTGCTTGCCTCATAGTAATTAGGATCCCTCCCTTACAGACATGGACCCCTGCTGATAGAAACAAGGCAATCGTGCTCATGTACGCACTTTGCGTCCTCGCTCACAATAGACGGATGACGAAGAAATATGCCGCAGCGGAAGCATACCAGAAGGCGAAACAAGACGCCGACATGGATTTGCATTTGGTCAGAACAAACGATGTACTTTTCGGCGCCAGGGCACTCGAGAGTGGAATCCAAGTGGAGGGTATCTGGATCTCGAACAGCAACACGCCCATTCCCAGTCCACATCAGCCTGGCACTCCGATCTGCAGCCGACCAGCAAGCCCGGCTTTCCCTCCTATATCACCATCATCTAGGAGCAAACTCGAGAAGTCAATTACACCTACCTCGTCAATGCCTCACCTACCGATGTCCCAAACTCAATGTCCGCCGAGGATGAGGCAAATGAATGCGTCCGATGACGACGATATGGAGAGCACACCAGAGAAAACACCACGATCGAGTCGCTTTATGCGTTTGGAGAGCGAGACGCGGGATGAACTGAGTGTCTTCGACGGATCAAACCGACATTCTAATCATGTGTCGGATGCTATGAAAGCAGGCGAGACGACACCTCTGGCACAGAAGCTTAGGAGATCGAAGATTAGAAGTAAGCTGCACATTGCATATCCAATCTTTCCCTGCATTGGACGACTGGCTGATACTTCCTACAGTTCCTCATCGAAACCAAACCGGCTCGCTTGAACATGTCGGAGGCATAACGAGCGACATATTCAACAATGACGTTCCGATATACCCGGACAAGCCGACCTAGTTGCGGCCTATTTCTCAAAGCTCAGACAGCCAGTACGGGGGGAGTCACAGTTAGGCATTTACCACCCGGAAAACGTACAATAATTCAGGGCCATATTATCAATAGTCAAAATGGCGTACCTAAAGCCAGAGCCTGATGTTTCTGTGAAGCCGTTCCCAAGGTCCCTGTTCACACCTATCAGACCACAGCGAATGGAAGACAGCTCATAGATGGACGCCACGGACATGATGAACAAGAGGATAGTCATCTGCGGTTCAGTCGCTGCTTGCCTCTGGTCTCGTGGGACATTCGTCGAACGGAGACTTACATCGCGTTGAGGCCATGATTTGCTGTGAATCGATGCAAAACTTCTTTTTATATCCAATAAATGTCTCAGGCGTATTCTGCAAGCATCTGTACTGTAGTTAAGACTTGCACGAGACACTTTCTCCAGCACAAGTGACCCATTCAGCAGTAATGCAACAAAACTGGGCACAGTTCGAGTGCTCGAGAAAATACACGTGTCTTCTGGAATGTTGCGTGATTGATATGTTGCCCCTATGGCAGAATTGTAGACATGTTCTTTTAAGTCGACAGATAGTACCAAGTCACTATACTGAGGAACTCCAGTTGTGTCATTCGTGGTGATATGCAGAGGCGGTACTGTGGATAGCCCTTCAGTCCTGAAGATGCTTGTTACCTGCAGGGTTACCATGCCACCAATGAAAGATGCTAGAATCCAGACGAGATTTAAAGCTGAGGGGCTTTTCCATGTCTCACCAGCCAGACAAAGCTGAAGGTGCAAGCAGGGGCCATCTCACTTAAAGTAGCGTTGTTCCAGACAGTTGAGGTAACAGCCCTTAAGACCACGATTTCATCTTACTACATACTCTGTAGAGAGTCATGATCGTCCCTTTACTTAATCCTATCTGTAATTCTATGCTCTCTGCAACTCTCCCTCATGTCAGGCCCGCATTAGGAGGTCTAGACAATTTCGCTTACAATTTGTTTCTATTTTCGTTGTATTTGTCTTTATATCTATCTTTTACAGCTTTTACAACTCCACCACATGGAACAGATCTGCTTCATCCCTCACACCGAGTCCGCAGAACCCTCTCGAGGAGAGTGCCGCGCAACAACTTGCCCAAGATGCCGAGTTGGATAACGGATCAACCCCGCACAAACAGTCTGAAGTACTGAATACATACTGACAAGGAGGGCCCTTCGCACCACTCCGAGGTGATCAATGAAGTGCAACCCCACAAACAGTCAGAAGATCCGAGTACGCCTGATGACTTCTCGTCAGCGCCATCCGCAAAACTATTACCGACATCGACACCCTACCCAGCACCATCACCAAAGCCATTGCCGACTTGTGTCCCCTATCAACAACTACAACGTTTGCGTCAAAAACCGCTTTCAGAAGGCAAGCGTAAATTCCCATATTCAAGGCCGTCACCAGAATGCCGAACGTTCCGCTTGCAATCACTCGAGAAGCTCATTGAAGATATGAAACATATCATCAAGGATCCAGACTTGTTCCGGCTCTTTGAAAACAGCTACCCCAACACTCTTGATACAACGATAAAATGGCGGGGCTATGCCAACAAAACCGATCCTGTGACGAACGCCGAAATCATATCAGATGAGGAACTGGCTTTTGTGATCACAGGTGACATTGATGCTATGTGGTTGCGTGATTCAGCTTCACAAATCTACTCCTACCTGCCCCTTCTTGAAGCCTCATCGGACCCGGATTCTCTTGCGAGTCTCTGGCGGGGAGTCATTAATTTTCACGCTCGTTATATCATCATTTCTCCGTACTGCCACAGTTTCCAGCCGCCACCTGAGTCTGGTTTGAAGCCGACAAAAAATGGTGCGTATCACAATAATCGGCCAAATCCGCCTTACGACCCTGTCAAGGTGTTTGACTGCAAATGGGAGCTGGACTCGCTTGCCTCCTTTCTGCAGATCTCAGTTGCTTACTACCAACGCACTGGCGACCTTGCCTTCTTCCAGAAGTATAGTTGGATCCCTGCTGTTGCAGCCGCAATTGATGCCGCTGGCGCTATGCGGCTGGGTACTTACGCCGAAGATGGGAAGGTCGAGAAGTCTGCATGGACGTTTGTGGGTTGGACAAATCGTGGAACAGAAACGCTGAGCAATGATGGACTGGGCAACCCTACCAAGGAAAATGGGATGGTTAGGAGCGCGTTCAGGCCATCAGATGACGCATGCATCTTTCAACTTCTGGTCCCCGCGAATATGATGTGGGCCAAATATCTCGAGGAAGCGTCATTCATCATGGAGAAACTCGAGGGAGCCCAAGCGAAGAATCTCACTATCCAAATGCGCAATTTCGCGCTTGGGATCAGAAAAGCCATAGACACAGACGCTGTGGTGCGCCATCGCGATTTTGGCGACATATGGGCCTATGAAATCGACGGATATGGTGGCGTTAATCTCATGGACGACGCCAATGTTCCGTCCCTCCTCTCGATTCCGCTCTTCAACTATACTCATTCTTCGTTTCCCTTACCTCCTCCCCAGGAAGGGGTACCAAGTCGGAATCACCAAGAGATTTACGAGAATACGAGGCGGTTCGTGCTTAGTGATAGGAATCCTTATTTCATGAGGGGTCCAGCTATCTCTGCCGTCGGAGGCCCTCACCTGGGACCAGGAAAGCCATGGCCTATGGCGGCCATTGTGCGTGCCCTTACCGCTCTCTCCTTGCCTGGAAGGGAGAAGCAAGCGAAAGAGATTGAAGAAGAAATTAAGCAGCAAATACGCATGGTGCTTGACTCGACAGCAGGAACAGGTGTTGTGCATGAGAGCGTTAACGTTTGGAACCAGCACGATTGGACTAGATCATGGTTTGGGTGGGCTAATGGATTATTTGGAGAACTTATCCTTAAACTTGTTCAGGAGGACGAGAATTGGTTAGGGGGAAGCTGGCAATAGTATAATAGTTTCGCAGTCGTGTATCGCCAACAAACGGAATCTTAACAACCGATAAGATCAACGTCATAAGATTCAGCAACGAGATAATCGGGGCCCAAAGCTCGGTTTTTCTTCCCTATGATTCTCATCTGTTCTCTGAGGTGGTGGTGTTCTGGCAGTACAGTAGATTTAACCGCTTGTGTACTTGGTCAGAACACGTGATGTCGTGACAGTTTCGACGCGTTCCTGCTTAGCAGAACTGTCAACAACTGAATACATCAAAGCTTTTGCCACCTTCGCGGACCTGAAGTTTTTATAATCAGGCCATATTCTTGCAGATCGTTTGTAAAGATCTAGAGTTACCTTTTTGGCCTTCAACACCAAGCATCAGAAGCTTTCACACAGGCTCTGCGTCGGGTCTTAGACGCGTCTGCCCGTTTTGACCTCACCTAAGCCGGCTGGGTCAAACCTCGAGTGAGAATAGAACAGAGAATCGCTTGGTGATCTGTAACCCAAGGTCCGATCAAAATGACTGCCGACATGGATCCCCAGGGTGAATATGATGACAATGGCCTTCCGGGACCAGGAGCACCCACCCCGCTCTCCGCATTGGAGGTATGGCGCTGCAACTATCAAGTTTCTGCCGTAAAAGCACCGGCAAGATCCCAAGTCATTCTGTTTGGGTACTGGCTGACAGATATATCAAAGGGAGTTGCTGGGTTGACAGCTAGAGATATCAAACTCTTCGTGGATGCGGGCTTCCATACCGTTGAGTCTATCGCGTATACGTACGTTTTCCGCTCTCGACTTGAAACATATCAATCACCCCATGGAAAAGATCCCCTGATTCGGGCGAAATTTAAAAGGCAACAGTATCTGATTATCTTTCCACAGGCCGAAACGTGTGTTGGAGCAGATTAAGGGTATTTCCGAGCAGAAGGCTACAAAGATCCTTGTGGAGGGTGAGTTAAGAGACCAACACCCCCCATTCGAGCCTAGATCTAATGGAGTTGCATTGCATAGCTTCAAAACTTGTCCCCATGGGTTTCACAACCGCCACCGAGATGCACGCCCGCAGAAGCGAACTTATATCCATTACAACTGGCTCAAAGCAGCTTGACACTCTGCTAGGAGGTGGTATCGAAACGGGCTCCATAACCGAGATCTTCGGAGAGTTCAGGACGGGAAAGAGTCAGATATGCCATACCCTTGCGGTGACTTGCCAGTTGCCGTTTGACATGGGAGGGGGCGAAGGAAAGTGTCTGTACATTGATACCGAAGGGACATTCCGACCAGTCCGCCTACTGGCTGTCGCCCAGCGCTACGGGCTCGTTGGTGAAGAGGTCTTGGACAATGTGGCCTACGCTCGCGCATACAACTCCGATCACCAATTGCAGCTTCTTAATCAGGCATCCCAGATGATGTGCGAGACGCGCTTTTCGCTGCTCATTGTCGACTCTGCGACGTCCCTGTATCGGACGGACTTTAACGGCCGTGGAGAGCTTTCCACTCGACAGACACACCTGGCCAAATTCATGCGTACGCTGCAGCGCCTCGCGGACGAATTTGGCATCGCTGTTGTTATCACTAATCAGGTGGTTGCTCAAGTCGACGGCGGACCAAGTGCCATGTTCAACCCGGACCCGAAGAAGCCAATTGGCGGTAATATCATTGCTCATGCGAGCACTACCAGACTAAGTTTGAAGAAGGGAAGAGGCGAGACAAGAATCTGCAAAATCTACGACAGTCCATGCTTGCCCGAGAGCGACTGTCTGTTCGCAATCAATGAGGATGGCATTGGAGATCCGAGCCCCAAGGATCTGGAGAATAGCTGAGCAAACTGTCCCTTTGCGATGCCTTTATTGATCTGACGAGATTTTATGATGAATTTGGTGGTCTCTTTCATAGAGATCGGACTTCCTTCAGCATTGCATTTCAACAAGGCGCTCTTATGCAGTCATGGTAGTGTTCAATTCCCCTTTGCCTGTAACCTAGATTTTATTCCCGCAGATTCAATGAGTGAAGTGAAAGGGTAAAAACAGGAAACAGGATTTGATAAATCCTATTCTTTCTGACGTAGATTCAGCTGAGGTAGCTCGGTATTAATGCCAGCCCTGGAGCGTTCTGCGCGTCGCTGGGTCCGCGCCAAGACTCTGTTTTTTGAGAGCTCCAGCTTCCACTCTCCAGCGTCGCCTGGGCTGCGACACACTTTCACAGCGACCACGACCATGGCGCCCTGGTGATGAACTTTCGTTTGAGATTGTCGAAAAGCCATTTTTCCTCAATTCAGGATGGCGAAAATCTACAAAGAGACTAGGGTCGACCTTCGCCCTTTCTCGCCGAGCACCGTCGTCAACATCCAGATTCCAACGCACGAGAGCGCGCACCGTCGGGCCCGGTTCACAATCTCATCAACTGCTGATTATGAAGCTCCAATCGCCAAGGACGAAGACGAATTTGCGAAACGGTACTTAGCGACGCAAAGCTCCGTCTACTTTCGCCAGCGCAAGATCTGCCCTCGAACGTTTCTGTGGAGAGTGGTTGATGGCAGCAGGGTCTTGGAAATTCAATGCGCGGATCTAACAAAGAGTGGGACAGAACATCATGAATACAATAATACCTTACGTCTAGATTTTGAGGAAGAAATCATTCCGTCGGGCGTTGCTTTTGCAGACTTGGAAGACCACGATGTCTTGAATGTGTTTGTGATTACCGTCTCGAAGCAACTGTACACCTTGACACTACGCCCAGAGTTTTTCCGAAGAACATCTGCGATCGATGAGAATGTGTCGGACTGGTGCAAGTCTTGCTGCCCGGCTCCTTTAGCCTTTTCCTACCCACATCGTCTCCATGCGAGTAGCCCGCTGGAGCTTTTCATTGCCCTTGATAACGGATCGCTTTTGCACTTGACGAGGAGGGCTGGTGATGACGGTATTTCTTTCAACCCACTTTCTGCCAACAGGATCATTACTGATATGTGCTTCTTGTTCTAGGTTCCCATTGGTCTCCTCTTACCTTCGACGAAAGAACTTGGGGCGCGTCAATCCGGGGTCTGGTTAAGTGGCATGCACAGCCTTCGATCAAGTATAACGGACGTAACCTCGACCCAAATCTGGCAAACGCTATCGCAACGACCTCTGATCAGACATATGTGTTCACCGTGTGCTTGAACCACACATTGAAGATATGGAACCTCGCTACCAAGAAGCTGGTTGTGTCAAAGGATCTCTTAGACCGACAACCGCCACAGCCAGATGGGTCGACTTATTCCCTGAATCCTTCGGAATCATGTTTCATTCGAGTTTTCAATGCGGAACGGGCAATGGATGGGGGATATCGGTACTACGTCGTTACATATTCGCCGTACGAGGACGGACGCTTCAAGTTCTGGGCGGTCAAGGGAGGTTTGACGTCTCAATTGACTATAGAAGATCTCTTTCCGGATGCGATTCTGAGACCACTGGACCCGGATCCATCTGGGAATATGTTCTGGAGTATTGCCGACTTCCAGATCAAACCCATGGAAGAGGGAAAACGTATGGAGTTGTGGGTCCTCTGGAGAAACAATAGCGTCTATCAGTTGTATACCCTGCACTTTGACTTTCAGACTCTTGTGACGAACTGGTCTACCAACTGGGTGTCAACCGCGCTGGAAATACGTCGACAGGATCCGCCCCCCCCCGTTGTACCGTCCGATGTCGTGGACCCGACAGAAAAATGGTTGAAATACTTTCTCCAACCCGGAAGGTTCGTCCCGGACGTTCTGGAGACAGCGCTGGTCATGTATCAGGAGGCTCTGAAGCCTCTATCTTCTGCTGGCCTTCTCAAGAGGAATGTACCTTTACATGAACGACTGTGTTCCACGATCACTGCCACTGTTTCCCTGCGCAAGTACGCGGAAGACGACATGGATTTTGCCCGATACGCAACGGATGTCGACTCGAAATGGCGACAATTCTGGCAGATCGCCGATGACCTCAACAGGAGACGATGGACACCGATTTCTCTATCTTACGATTCCTATAATGACATGGTCTGGGTACTTCTTTCCGATAGCTGCGCAGTCATACGGGAATGCAGTCCCACTGAGCTGCTATTGCATAATTCAGGCTCAGAGCTTCGTGAAAACGTGACGAAGATTGCAGATCGGTGGATACATAGGAATATCGGCTCAGAGATTGGTGACCTCTATGAGCCAGCATCTCATTTGATCCACGTTGCGTCGGACTTTAGGAAGAAATTCTCGCCCGAGCTTGAAGCGGCTTGCCGGGCTGCTTTGGAAGCAGAGATCTTTTCAGAGCCTTCAACTTCAATTGAAGACCGCGTGGGGCTATTCCAGAAACGATGCGACTTTGATCAGCAGGTGTCCAACAAGGCTTTCGAGGGCTTGTGTGCTGCTCTTAATGAGCGCTTGAACATCTACAATCTGCCAAAAGAAGTATTTTATGCCGTCATCAGTACTGCACCGGCCGCATTTCCTGGCAAAGATTCGGACCTCCTTCCAACACATTTCGGAGTGAGAGTCACAGTCAATGGGGCCCAGGAGACCATTCTGCACACTCGCCAGATCCTCTTCGATCTGCTTGTCCTCGTTACATTCCTGGACAGCGCAATAGACCAAGAAAAGGGCTCAAATTTTGATGCAGCAGACCTATTCTCAACTCTCATTGGTATCCTACGGGAATATGAGATGATGTTCTGGCTCTGTTCGAACATTCGCAAATGTCCGGACAGATTCTCGAGCGCTGGTGCTGATACATCTGTGTCCACATTCTCCTTGAAGGATCCCGAGTGGAAGGGTAAAAATGAGAGAGTGGCAACCATTTTCGAAGACATATTCGCTATTCCCATCAAGCCGCGTCCAGTCGTCGGCTTGCCGCAGAGTTACACTTTAACTCTCGGTATCCGTGACGTGTTATCATGGGTAACACGTCAAGGGGAGGTGGTCTATCCAAATGTCCTGGTATACATTCAATGCAATCTGCTTGCCAACAACAACATTGATCTCGCGTACGATTTCCTGCGCTTCCAGCCAAGTACTCCTTGGGCGACTTACGCAAAGGGCCGGTTGTACGTGGCAATGTCTGATTTCGATACTGCAGCTCTTTATTTCCAGAAAGCCGCATATCTCCTTTGTATGTCTCGCTTACACCCCATCTGATCTTATGCTTCTGCTGACATTTTTCAAGCTTGCGGCAGGGCGCTGGGAGACTTACATGAGATGTCGTCAACGCTCTTAGACATCGTCTCTGCGAACAGCTTTAACAATGGGCTTCCGAAATACTTCCAACATATACTTTCGGTATTTGAACAAGCACGTTCATTCAGTCACGTTGCCGATTTCGCCAGCCTCGCTCTGCAGGCGCTCGAAACTGAGAGCCGTAACGAGCAAGATCCGGAGTATACTAGTCTACGATCCGATCTTCTGTCCCGCCTATTCCATGCATCCCTGAAGACATGTCAGTTCGACCAAGCCTACTCAGCGATCTCTCGATACAGGGATCTTGCATTGCAAAAATCCGCCCTCAGCTCTCTCATCACCAGCGTGCTAGCTGCATCCGGACCAGGCACCAGTGGCCTCAAGCAACTCCTTCATTTCCCAACTGCGTTAATACCCAACATCGCCTCTTATGTGGACGAGACACTAGTGTCACTCGCCAAGAAACAGCCATCTTTCAGCTCCTTTACTGAAACCGTCAACAACACTCCCGACTATCAAAGAATCCTGCAAGCATATCGCATTGCACGGAATGATTATCGCGGAGCTGCTGAGGTTGCCTATAAAAACATCCAGCGCCTACGGATGGCAAGGGACAGACCATCCCGCTCGATCTTCAGCAGGGGCAGGAACACTGACGTTTCAAAGCCTATCGTGGAGGAAGATGATCCGGAGAGCAAGGAAATCAGACACGAGCTCTTAGCGCTGATCAATCTTCTCGCTTGCGTTGATAAGAGCGAAGCGTACATTTTAGTCGACAAGGACGAGCCGTCTAATAAACCTGCTGCTACTTCTTCATTGAGGCGCCGCAGCCTGCAACCGGACGACGATGGAAATGTATTCATGGACGATGCCGACATGACTTCGCCTTTCGAATCCAGTCGCAGACGCAGCTCCGGCGCAAGTGGATTAAAAATGTCTTCTGGACGGCAAGATAGCAAGTCTCTATCTGCCGGTGTTACTGGTCCTCAACGCAGAGTCATAGTAACGCTTGACCACCTGCGCCGCGAGTATCAGTCGGAGCTGGACCGGGTCAGCAGGATTGAAAGGGGGGATTGGGAGTTTGGGGTTCTCGATCCCGACGAGGCGGATAATGATGATACGATGGTGCTTTCTTAGTGCTGCTTGCGCCAATGATTCGTGTTTCAAAAGGTTTCAGATTTTGTACTTATATCATGGTGTTCATCTTTCAAAATAGGACAGAGAATTAACATTAACGGACGTCTACTTTACTATGTGTTTGTCGCATCCTAAGGTGTCTGAATCAGTATTTACGTGAATATGTCCGCGACCAAAGTAACCACTGAACTTCAAGCGTAATAGTAATTATCCCTTCCATGATCGAAGGCGCCTTCTTGAGTGTTTCTTTTGCTTCTTTCATGTATCTCCATACAAGCGTTGATTCTCGCTTCGCTCGAATATCAATAATGGCTTCCAGGGCTTGGGCTCATACCTTACGCCCATAGTAGGCTCTATTTAGGTCAAATCAAAACAGAGATAGAGAAGAAATAATCCATAGACATATACTCAGGGAGCACTCCAGGCTTGCTTTAGGGCGATATGGTATTACTTTTTTAAATCAATCACTCAAGGGGCCCTCCATTCCCCTATGATTGTATCACTTGAGAAAATGCAGAATATTCAAGTATATTGTAAGAGATAGATGTCAAAGCCGAGCCACTGCTGGAATAAGAGACCACATCATTAGTTCTAGAAAAAACCTCTCGTATCCCAAGTCAACATGGTCAAACAGCTTCAATTTGATCGACATTTCAATGAACGACGAGATGCTAACTGTCCCCTTCTAGGTCATTCTGAACTTTGCTCCACAGAGCTGGCAAAGAGTCTGCTGAAGGCAGAATCAGTGGACAGAAGAGTGAAAGGATCACCGCATTCAACAATCTGACCAGCATCCAGCACGACGACCTTGTCATAGTCCAAGATAGTATCTAGCTTATGGGCAACAGTCAGGATGGTGTGGTTGCAGGACTTTTCTCGGATTACTCGTTGCATGATCTCGTCTGTCTTGCTGTCGACACTGTTGACCGACATGTTAGCATATCTTAGGGAACCCCAAAGCAGTGAATTAAAGAAGAGGTGCAAAGGGACGAATTCTACGAGGCAAACGTAACCTACTTGCTGGTTGCTTCGTCAAGAATGAGAATCTTGCTCGGACGAAGTATCGCCCGGGCCAGACAGAAAAGCTGCTTTTGCCCGTGAGACAGGAAGAGATCGTCGATGTCGGTGTCGAGGCCGCCCTTCTGTTGGACAACAGAGAGTAAATGCACACTTTTCAAGGCGTCGAATATTGACTTGTCGGAACAGCCTCCCATCGGATCCGCGTTCAGTCTCACGCTGCCTTTGATCAGCAAGGGGTCCTGTGAGACGCCATTGAGGCGAGAGCGGATTTCTTGACGCGGGACTCTGGAAATGTCTGCTCCGTCGATGAAGATAGTACCTGAATAGAGATCGACCATGCGGAAAATGCTCATTATCAAAGAGGTTTTGCCGCTGGGGATTCTGGATGAGCGGAGTTTCATCGAAACCTTTCATTTCATATTGCTTGAATACTCACCTGCCTGTCCTCCCACAAATGCCAACCTTCTCACCAGCTTGAATGGACAATGAAACATCCTTGAGCACCAATTTCGAGGGTCTGAATCGAGAGTTAATGAGTCGATGCCAGGCATGCTCTTAAGAATTCAGTCTGAAAACCTACCTGTAGGAAGCAGATACCGAACGGAACTCGATGGCCCCTTCTGATGGCCATCCAGACGGCACAGGCTCGTTCTCCGTTGGTAGATCTTCCGCATCCACATTCTCAGTGAAGTGTCGAATTCGCGAAATTGAACCGATGTGTGTCTCCAGATTCGTCCAGAACTGCACCAGCAATTTGATAGTCTGACTGAACAGAATGACGTTCAGCAATGCCACGCCAACGTACCCTGCGTTTAGCGTTCCTTTCAATGTGACCACAAGGGCAATCAAAATGACAGCAAGACCGGCAACCATCAAGTCCAATGCTAGGGTTAACCAGCGTTGGACGGCAAATAAATAATAAAATGGCCGTTGAGACCGATCAAGTAGTCTAAGATTCTTTTCTTCCGTAGCGTTTTGCCATCCGAAGGCCCTTAGTGTTGCTAGGCCGTTGAGACAGTCGCTGAAGTGGGAGAACAATGGTGCCTTGGCTTCGAGGTCCAGGATTCTGAGCTGTCGAGAGGTGCGCAGATACACTTTCTGTATGATATAAAGCACCAAGAGGACTAAGGGAAACGAGATTGCTGCATACGTCGAGGCAATGCCAACAAGAATCATTTGCGCGACGCAGAGGAACATGGCTGGCAAATTGGATTGTCAATAACCCTGTAGAGACGACGGAAATGATCGCGAAGATGATTGCGAGTACTCACTTGCAACCACGTTAATGGCAGCGACAGGGAACTCCATATCAATGAGCTGCAAATCCTGACTAAATCTGTTCAGAATGGAACCAGAGTCTGTGGTTGAGAAGAATAGCATTGGTGCACTGCGTCAACGATTAACACAGGAACTGACTTCTCGTGATCAGGATATTGTCACCTCAGCACGGTCTGAAGCAGTCTTTTATGGAAATTTTCGCCTGATTTTGGCACCATTGAGACGAAGACTTGCCTATATTCGATCATGAGTCAGACTGGTGTTCAACCCATAATTGACATGCTCTGTATGGCATCTACTGACCAGCAGCCTACCACGAGAGACAGCATGGCAAAAACACCAAGCATCGCATATATACCAAGGTAATAGCCTGTGTGCTCGTTTGGCTCTGTGATATCTGACATGGCCCACCATTTGAGTCAGATACCTTCCATAGACCAAGTTAGCAGTGTGGATTTGCTTGAAACATTACTCGAAGGGCATACTTGGAAATGATATGCAGAAGACAAAACCTGCAATAGCAATGACAAAGACGGCAGTAGGAATCCACCCAATGGACTGAATGTAGTATAAATAGATCGAAACGTCACCAGTATAACTATGGTCTTCTTGCTCAGCCCATTCCATCTTCTGAATAGGACAATGGCTGACATCGGCGAAGCTCGATTCGGGATTCTTTTCTGTCTTGCCGTCCCAGTTAGCTGTTAATAACGCAAAACTTGATACGTAACCTTTAGCTAGACTGAGCTCTTTGTAGCTTCCTTGTTCTAAGACTCCCCCTTCCTGGTCCAGCACGACTATGTGATTTGCGTAAGGGAGCCGTTTCACTATACGCAGAGATGATCAGTACGAACGCGTACTTCTAAACAAGAATGGCTGTCAGACTGTTCTGATTGCTGGTTTAACGTTACCTGACGATGAGGCAAGAATGATAGTTGAGCCCATCTCTCGTAACAACCCATGCGTGCCAATCAAGTTGTGGAAGATTTGGTTTTCGGTTGCTGCATCAAGACCACTGAAGGTATCATCGAGTATGACAACCTTCTTTCTTGAATATACAGCTCTTGCAAGGGCCTGAAGGAATCCAATATTAGTTTATGGTCAGATCATTGGGATGCGCGCCCTACACGTACGATCCTCTGGCTCTGTCCTCCACTAAGTGCAATGCCTTTGCTTCCCATCACAGTCTGGTCACCGCGTGGGAGATGCTTTAGGTCCTCCTCCAATGCGCACGCACGTATAACCGAAGCATACCACTTCTTGTCAGCATATGACATAGCTGTGATGCTTTCTTCGATTGTACCGTTCCTGTGCCAAGGTGTCTGATCACAGTATGCAACGCTGTCGAAAGAAAACTCGACGCTTCCACCAAGACAAGGCACTTCACCCAGAAGGGCCTTGAGCAACGTTGACTTTCCACATCCAGACGGGCCCACCAGCATGGTAAAACTTCCTTGGGGAACAACAAGTGTGATGTCTTTCAGAGTGGCGGGTTTTTCGAGGTCCCAACCGAACGTTGCATTTTGGACTGCTATGGCATTGCGATATGGCGGGGGAGATATCCGCTTTGAGGGTTTAAGGACTTCAAAATCAAGAGTGAGCGTACTGGGATACTCTGATAGGATCATCATCTTCGAAGCGTAAGATGTGAAGCGAGAGGTTTCGAGAGATTGGCACCTGCAGTCTGCGTGGCTCTTCTTCTCGAGAAACTTCTGAATGCGAGCGAAGGATCCAATGGAACCCATGAAAGACATTAGAGCCATAACAAGAGACAGAAGTGGATCTGACAAAAGCGCAAAGAGGGAGAGAGATGTGTACACCTTCGGAATGTTCAAGGCAGAATCATTCCCTTTCTTATGAGAGATGGCAACAAAGACTCCAAATGTGATAATTGGCGCGAAAATGCGAGTGAGCCATGCTGGGTTTCGTTGTCAGGAACCAGAGGACAGATATATAGGAGCAGAGAAATCTTACCAAAAGCCATATTCCAGACCAAGAGCTTCCTGAATCCCTTCGATATCTTCAGTTCTTCAGGGCGTAAGTTATGCACACACGTCATCAGAGACGATGCTAAGCCCATCATCTTCACTCTTTTGATTGACCCGAGCATTGAAGCGGTTGATGATTGGCGGAGTTTCGGACTTGAACTCAGGCGCCTTAAAGCTACTCAAGCCATCGCAGAAAGAGAAATATGTTTCGACGATACGCGAAAGACTGACCCTACGGCTGCCTACTTATATGGTTCCAGCTGTTTGGTTGTGCGTTGAAGCTCTGCCTTTGCTTGCGTCCGGTAAATCTGATAGGAAGGCTGTTTCAACTTGGTTGGGAGAAATGGAAGACAACACAGATCTCGAGGGACGTTTCAGTGAACTCAACAGTCACAGCTATGACCCTGCACACGAAAACGGAACATCAGCTGTCTCTGATCTGGAGCCGCATACTCAACATTCCAAGAGACCGAGTGAGCATGGACGAGAGCTTGAAACTAGGAGGCGACTCCATCGCTGCGATGACGTGCATGAGTCATTGCAAAAAGCAGGGCATAAGTCTCACAGTGCAAGATATCCTTCGCAGCAAATCGATCAGGGAATTAGCTACACGCGCAAAGACCATCGAGCACTCGGCTGTCTATCAAGAAGTTATCGACGAACCATTTGACCTTTCACCAATACAATATCTTCATTTCCAGGTTCGCAATGAGCAGCAAGGTCACTTCAACCAGAGCATCTTCACTCGTCTAAATAGAAACATTGACGAGCTGTCCTTACGTAACGCCATCGAAACATTGATTGCGAGGCACTCTATGCTCCGCGCCCGTTTCTCCGAACCAGATTCTCAAGGGAAGGTACAGCAACGCATCACAGGGGATACTGTTTCTTCATACCGCTGGAGGTCTCATAGTATAACGAGTCAGGATGAGGTGAAGAATGCGGTTGCAGAGAGTCAAACCAGTATCAATTGCTTTGCCGGACCCGTCTTTGCGATTGATCTCTTTCATGTTAATGGACAGCATCAGCTCTTGTCCATGGTTGCACACCACCTAGTGGTTGATATTGTTTCATGGCGCATTATCCTTGAAGATCTGGAAGATATACTGCTCAACCCAGACAAATCGGCGCCTGAGATTCATTCTCTGCCGTTCCAAACATGGTGTCGCTTGCAAGCTGAGCAATGCCGAGAACATGCTGCGAAGGGAAAGGTTGCCTTCGAAAACATTCCACCTCCTGATTTAAGCTATTGGGAAATGGAAAATCGCCCGATCACATATGGAGATGTGGATTGTGAAATTTTCGAAATGGATCAGGACAAAACCACTTTGATCATGACGGGCTGCCATGATGCTCTGCGGACCGAGCCTGTCGATGTCTTCCTGGCTGCACTGTTTCGGGCATTTGGACAAACTTTTGGAAACCGTTCACTTCCAGCAATCTATAACGAGGGTCATGGCCGAGAACCCTGGGACCCGTCAATAGATATCTCGCGTACAGTCGGTTGGTTCACCATAGTTCATCCGGTTGTGCTCTCAAACATCTCTTTCGAGGATCCCACTCAGACTGTTATGCGTGTGAAGGATCTTCGTCGGCGCGTGGCAGACAATGGAAGGGCTGGTTTCGCAGCTCGCACCCTTCTGCGAAAGGAGGATGGAAAGTGTCTTCAGCATTACCCCATGGAAGTCACATTCAATTATCTGGGGCAGCACCGTGATTTGCAGAGAGCAGACGCCATTTTCCAACTCGTCGATCAGATGGCCGGGGAGACAAGCCAAGGAGGAGGGCCTGCAGACTTCGGTCGAGATACTCCCCGTTTTGGACTCTTTGAGATCTCCGCCGTCGTGGTCAAAGGAAGGTTACGTTTCACTTTCTCATTCAACAAGTTTATGAGCCATCAAGATCTGATCCGAAGCTGGGTATCGAATTGCCATGACACACTTATTGTGCTTGCTGAGCGCTTGCACTTACTCGCTCCACGTCCAACGTTGAGTGATTTCCCGTTGCTTTCGTTGACCTACGAAGGACTCGAGAACATGATATCCAGGAAGCTGCCGGAGATCGGGATAGACTCATTGAACCTTATAGAGGACATTTATCCTTGTTCGCGTATGCAGCAAGGCGTGCTTCTCAGTCGTAGTCGGGATGCATCCCTCTACGCTGTCCACGGTACCTTTGAAGTTACACAGGATCAGCACATCAGACCCAGTGCTGATGAACTGGCTCACGCCTGGAAGCAAGTTGTTGCACACCATGCCATGCTGAGAACTGTCTTTGTAGAGAATTTGACCCACCGAGATCCGTTCTGTCAAGTTGTTCTCAAGAGCTACGAATCCTCACCAACATACGTGCACTGCTCAGACGACAGAGAGGTTCTGCCGACTCTCAATGAACAAAAGCCGATGGATTATAGTCAAAACCAACCAGCTCACCGCTTCACCATTTGCCAGACTGATTCTGGCAAATTATTCTTCAGGCTCGAGCTCAGTCACGCTGCCATGGATGGGGCGTCAATTTCGATCATCATTCGCGATCTTCTCCTTGCATATGCGGGAGCTCTCCAAGAGAAGCGGAAACCTCTCTTCAAAGACTTTGTCAGTTTCCTAAGAGAGCAGCATTCGAAGAAGGGTCTCGAATACTGGTGCTCATATCTGTCAAATCTCAAGCCCTGTAATTTTCCGCTGCTCAATTGCGACGATGAGGCGCCCAAGCGTTTGCAATCAAAACGATTGAACTTCAGATCGTTCCCTGAACTCCAAAGACTCTGTGAATCGGCAGGCATCACGCCTTCAAATGTCTTCAACGCTGCATGGGGTCTCACACTATCCAGCTTCTGCAAGTCTGCGGAAGTTTGCTTCAGCTATACGACATCATTGAGGGACTCTCCTGTAGAAGGCATCGACTCCATGGTTGGTCCGATCATGAATCTCACGGTCTGCCGGATGAACGTATCGATGCATTCCAGGCTTCTTGACATCTTGAACTGCGTCCAGAGCGACTATGTGGAAAGCCTGCCTTATAGACACTGTTCACTCATTGACATTCAACATGCCCTGAAGCTCCCGCATACGACACTGTTCAATACCGGCGTCTCATATCGAAAGCTCCCAACTACGATGGAGGATCAATCAGATGTCCGAATCTCGCCAATGGGTCGCATTCATGACCCCGCCGAGTTCCCGATTTTCATAAACGTAGAAGCATCGAGTTCAATTACTGGACCGATTGTTTGTCTGATGGTCAAGCAGAGAACGTCGCAAGCAGCTTTCTCCAATCGTTGGAGAACATCGTCAACCATCCAGACAAAGATATCGGACAGTTGCGTGCCTTCCGCGAAAGACAGAAGGAGCGAGTTCTCAGTCCGCATGACGGCATTCCAGAAGCCAAAGACAACACAGAAGCTGCTCTAGCCCACTGGAAGTTTTATTTGGCGGATGCTGAACCCTGCGTTTTCCCGGCTCTATGTCAAACCTCCACAAGCAGCCGGATGAAAACTGCGAAATTGGTGATCGACAAAGCAGAGTTGCAGGAATTTTGTGAGACTCACAGTCTCCGAGCGTCCCACGTCCTCCAGTTTGTTTGGGGCCTGGTACTTCGGTGCTACACAGGTCTTGAGGAAGTTTGTTTTGGTCTTTCGACCCCGGAAAAGGACTTTGTCGAAGGGGCTATCAGTGCAGAAGGGGCTCCAAAAGAGATACTTCCTCACAGACTGCTATTGAGCGACAGTTTTGAGGTCAAAGATGCTATCATTCGCATGGAAGCCAATCTAGACCGCAACAACAAGCATAAAATGTCACTCTCTAAAGTGCTCCGAGCGGCCGGGTTCAACGATGCGCCACTCTTCAACACCATCTTCAGCTCCAAACATGGTGTCTCTGATGGTGGAAACTGCCCAGGGCCGAGGCCTCGAATTAGTCAATTGCAACATCCCGACGAGCATGAAATGTTGATTCAGGCGGAGGTTTCAGATGAATGTGGACTAATACTCTTCATCTATCCTACGAACAAGCTCTCAGACGTACATGTCAAGGAGATTGTCAGTTGTTTCGAGCATATCCTGAAGGACATAATCCGACGTGGCCAAAATTGTGCGATCGGTGACCTTGACTTCCTCAGTGAAAGAAGCTGTATGCAACTGCAGGTGTGGAATGATGCGCTACCTGACAAGTACGAAAGATGTGTACATGAGATAATTGAGCAACAGGCGCTGGGACAAGCAGCGCTAGCTCCTGCAATTGATGCCAACTTCACTTACTCCCAACTCGAATCGTTGTCCACGCGGCTGGCGCAGTATCTCATAGGAGCCGATGTGAAACCAGAAGTTGTCGTCGCGCTATGCTTCGAGAAGTCGGCATGGACTGTCGTTGCGCAGCTTGCTGTCCTGAAGGCTGGCGGCGCATTTGCATCACTGGATCCTTCACATCCCGAAGGTCGACTGAAAAATCTTATCAGCGAAATCGGTGCCCGCATCACCTTATGCTCCTCTCAGCACTATGAGAAAGTCTCCATGGTCTGCCATCATGCCTTTACTGTGGATGCGAAGGTCAATTGATTCTCTCCCGGCCTCATCGCCAGTTACGCAGGCTGCTGCTGCAAGACCGAGCCCTTCTAACGCTGCATATGTCATCACAACCAGTGGCAGTACTGGCACTCCAAAGGCGACTGTTGTTGAGCATGCTGCACTTAGCACGACATCTTTGCGACTGGCAGAGATTATCGGCTTAGACTCGAGCACTCGGGCTCTACAATTCTCAAACTACACGTTTGACGTCAGTGTGTTAGATATCCTCGTTACACTGATGAATGGTGGCTGTGTGTGCATACCCAGTGAAGAGGAGCGTATGAACGACTTGGGCGGCGCGATAAGGAGGATGGGTGTTAATCTCATGAGCGGAACTCCTACCATCATAAACACATTGGATCCTCAAAAGGTGCCGACCTTGAGGACCCTGATCATGGGTGGAGAGAAAATGACGCCTGGATACATTGATAAGTGGGCTGACAGATGCGTGATCAACACCTATGGGCCTTCAGAATCCACGATCATTGCAACCTTGAGCATGAAAGTGAATCAAGAAGGTCATCGCATAAACAATGACTGCAACACAATTGGCAGGGCTGTTTGTGGTCGAACATGGATTGTCGATCCGCACAACCATCATCGACTCGTACTGCTGGGATCAGTAGGCGAATTGGTCCTGGAGGGTTGCAATGTCGCCCGTGGCTGCCTCAACAACGAGCAGAAGACGAAAGAAGCTTTTATCCGGAATCCCAAGTGGACAGAGGATCCAAGACTTCGGGTGGTCCTCAGGGATAGAGAACGCATGTATCGCACTGGAGACCTTGTCCGGTACAACCTGGATGGTACTCTCACCTTCATATGTCGCAAAGACACGCAGATCAAGTTGAACGGGCAGCGGATTGAATTGGAAGAGATTGAACACCAGTGCAGCCTGTATCTTCCCCGCGAGAGTCAAGTTGCTGTTGACATTGTCAATTCTGAGAAGACAATAGCTAAACGCCTCGCGGTCTTCTTCACCGTTCAGAGAAATGAGGAGAATGGCTTAGCGAGCACCTCAGACCTTCCTACGCTGTTGTTGCCCATGAGTCGGTCCATTGCGGCCATCGTCGATAATCTCCGCCGTTCTTTGTCAGATATTTTACCAAACAACATGATTCCAAACCTCTACTTTCCGGTGCTGGATTTACCTCGCACAAGCTCTGGCAAACTTGATCGCAGCAGACTTCGCGCCATGGTGGAATCGCTACCGAATGAAAAACCTGAAGCCCTACACAGCATCCAATTCGGGCTCAACGAAGGTCACAGGAGGCAGAATGGATGCCAAACTATGTAAACTATGGGAGGAAGTTTTGGACCTAGCGCCTGGTTCTGTCAGTTCAGAAGACAACTTCTTCGGATTGGGAGGTGATTCCTTTGCAGCCATGAACCTTGTCAGTGCCGCGCAGTCCCAAGGAATTGCTCTCACAGTGGCCAACATCTTCAAGCATCCATTGTTGGTGGATATGGCGAGAAGCTGTGAGGCTGTTGTCCAAACGGAAGGGTCGAACCTGAAGCCGTTCAGTCTTTTGTCGGCCAGCGAAAGTCTTGAAGACGTCCTCGACGAAGTTGCGGACTGTTGTTGCGTTTCTAAGCAATCAATCTCCGACATCTATCCATGCAGTCCGGTTCAGGAAGGCCTTATCACTTCGTCCGTGAAACAGCACGGTGCATATGTGGCCCGTCCGATGTTTCGGCTTGCAGACGACGTAGATCTCGATCATTTTAAGGAGGCATGGCAGCAGACAGTGGATGAACTCGATATATTACGAACTCGCATTGTACACACAGCATCCGCGAACTATGTGCAAGCAGTTCTCAGTCCAACACCTATTCCATGGGGTTTTGCCAGAGATCTCGATGCAGTATGCAACAAGCCACTACAGCTTCCACGTCAGAACGGAGGTTCCTTGGTGGAATATACGATCATTGAAACTGGAATTTCTCGGTACTTTGTTTGGTCGATACACCATGCCCTCTACGATGGGCGGAGTGTGCCACTAGTTCTTCGAAAGGTGGAAGAGAACTATTTCAAGTCGAGTTCCAAGGAACCAGCTGCACCTTACAACTTGTTCATCAACTACCTCTTGGGACAAGACATTTCTGCGTCGGACGACTTCTGGAAATCGTATCTCTCGAACATATCTGCACCTCCATTCCCCCACAACAAAAGCTCTGCTTCGAACAATGTCCGTGCCGGAAAACGCCACCACAGTAGAACTGATATCATTCGAAGTCAATCCAGCCGTGATGTGACTGTGCCTGTCCTGGTTCGTGCGGCCTGGGCTATCGTGCTTTCGACGCACACAGGCTCAAGCGATGTGTGCTTTGGAGAAACTCTCATGGGTCGAAATATCGGCCTTTCAAGAGCGCCAGATATTGTTGGCCCTTGCCTAACAACGGTGCCCACGCGGATAGAGGTTGACAACGAACTTAGTATCATTGCGTATGTTCGGAGAGTTCACCAATTAACTACCGAAATGATTCCTTACCAACATGCCGGTCTCCAGCGCATACGGCAACTCAACGCGGACACGTCAGCCGCCTGCGAATTTCGAAATCTCTTGGTAGTTCAAACGGATGATGACCAGATAAATGGTCGTCTATGGATCGCCGAGAATACTCAGATAAGTCAGGATTTCTTCTCATATCCTCTTGTCGTTGAATGCAAGACTGCAAAAGCCTCAGTGAGCATCACAGCCCACCACGACGAGAATGTCATCACTAGTTGGCGTGTAGAGAGACTCGTTGGTCAGTTCAGCTTTGTGCTGAAGCAATTGATGGAAGTATCGAAAGATGACAGTAGGAAATTGGGCGCTCTGGACTTACTCAGTCCCCAGGATAAAGAGGAGGTGGCAAGGTGGAATCGGCAACATGCACCATGCACTGAGCGATGCATCCATGATTTAATCAGCGAGCAATGTTTAATTCGGTCCGAGGCTCAAGCCGTATGTGCTTGGGATGGTCAGCTATCCTACGAGAAAATGTACGAGCTTGCCTCATCTTTCGCGGTGTATCTTTCCTCGCTTGGCGTCGGTCCAGAGAGTTTTGTACCCATCTGCATGGACAAATCAGTGTGGACAGTCGTCGCAATATTGGGCATATTGATTGCTGGAGGCGCCTTTGTACCTCTTGACCCTGCTCATCCTCTACAACGGCACGAAGAAATCTTGTCGGAAGCGGATGCCCGAATTCTTCTTTGCACGCCGATATACTATTCTCGCTATTCTGGCAAGGTCAATACCGTGGTTACCGTCGACAAAGTTTCCATTGAGGGCTTCAAAAGAGCTGCTCTCTCTTTTCAGATCGCGACCCGTCCAAAAAGCTCGAATATGGCCTATGCCATCTTCTCATCGGGCTCTACTGGTCGCCCTAAGGGCATCATTATCGAACACCGGGCATTCGTAAGCAGTGCAATGGCTTTCGGACCCATTGTGCATTTGAAACCGGGCATTCGGGTCTTTCGATTTGCGTCGCTCACTTTTGACGCAGCTGTCTCGGAGGTTCTCGCTACGCTGATATATGGAGGCTGCGTATGCATTCCAAGAGAAGAGGAGCGCTTGAACGATATCGCAGGCGCTATTCAACGCATGAATGCTTCGTGGGCTTTCTGCGCACCTTCGGTAGCCAGCATTATTGAGCCTTCGACAGTACCATCACTGAAAGTGCTCGTATGTGGCGGAGAAATGATGTCACGCGAAGCCATTGCCAAATGGTCGGACTCGGTGACATTCATCAACGCTTACGGTCCCACGGAGACGTGCGTATTTGCAACCTTCAACACGATGATATCTCACGATCGAAACCCTGCTTGCATTGGTCGAGGTATACCCTCCACCTTAACTTGGATTGTTGACCCTGAAAACCACAACAGATTGATGCCAATTGGTACGATTGGTGAACTGGCACTTGAAGGGCCAGTGCTCGCGAGAGAATATCTAAAGAATCCTGACAAGACGGCTGCGGCGTTTGTCTATGAGCCAGAGTGGACAAAAAGCTTTACGCCTGGCAAACCTGCGCGAAGGATCTACAAGACTGGCGACCTGGTCAGGTACTATCCGGATGGCTCTTTGGAATACATTGGGCGCAAGGATCATCAAGTCAAGCTTCACGGTCAGCGTATGGAACTTGGTGAAATTGAATACCGGCTACACGAGATTCCACTCGTTCGTCACGCCATTGTCATGCTGCCAAAGACAGGTCTCCTTCAGCAACGGCTCGTTGGAGTTCTCTCCCTAAACAAGGTTCCTTCAGAATCGAGTGTCATATTATCTGGAAACTGTGAGATTGTTGATAACGATCACTTGAAGAACATTGCCTATGCCGACCTGGTCGAAGTCCAGAAATCACTCGAAAGGCATCTGCCAATCTACATGGTGCCCCAGGCGTGGGCAGTCATAAAGAAACTTCCAATGCTTGTCTCAGGTAAAATTGACAGGAAGGGCATCACAGCTTGGATTGAACGCATCAACCAAACAACATACGAACGGATTATGGAAGACTACGATATAATCAAACGAGGCAAGATTGAGAAAGCCCTTGAAGAGATCAAGGGAGATGTGATGGAAACTCTTGGCACGATCTGCGCTCAGGTGTTGAATCTTCCTTTGTCGAAGATAGATCCTACCCGGTCCTTTGTCAGTTTAGGTGAGTTTCAAGAAGGACAATATGAACAGGGGGCGACAGTATTACTGGAATGGCAGTCATTTCTCGAGCACGCAAGCATGGTCTGACCCTGACACTTCATGACATCTTGCAGAGTACATCCATGACGCAGCTTGCACAAGTACTTGGAGCCACTGTTCAAAAGTCAAGACAGGAAGAAACGGCGGACACCCTCTTCAGCCTTTCTCCTATCCAAAACCTTTATTTCCAGCTGTCTGACAAAGTCAAGGGAGGAAGTCGTTTCAATCTAAGCATGACAGTGCAAATTGCCCGGAAAGTCGAGCCAGCCGTCATAGAGAAAGCCATTAGAGCTGTTATACAACGACACGCCATGTTAAGGGCACGATTCAAAAAATCTGTCTCTGGCGAATGGCTACAAATGATCACAACAGTACGCATAAATGCACCAGAAGTGATGCTGCTTTCCCTCGAAGACTAATTTATGTTGCAGGAAATTGATTCGTCCTATCGGTTTTCTACTTACTCCTACAGCGATCCGCAGGAGCTGATATCCAGAATTGCTGAGACACAATGGTCTCTCGATATCGAAGAGGGCCCGATCTTTGCTGCAGATCTGTTTGAAAAGCCCGAGTCTAACCAGGTTCTGTTTCTGGTGGCTAATCATCTATGCGTTGATATGGTGTCCTGGCGTATCATCCTACACGATCTCCAGGAGTTCTTAGAATCGGGTTCTCTTCCTGCTGAGAAGCCCTTTTCTTTCCAGACCTGGTGCAATTTGCAACTGGCTCATAGCATGAAGGCAGATATCCGAGCTCATCTTCCTTTCTCTGTTGTGCATCCTGACCGGAACTATTGGGGTATGTCTCAGTCGCTGAATCATTATGGTCACATCAAAGTCAAGACCTTCACACTGGACGAAGAAAGTACGTCCTTTGCCCTTGGAAGCTGCCATAACGCTTTTCGAACAGAACCTTTGGATCTGCTGCTGGCGGTAGCAGTGCATTCTTTCTTCCGCACATTCACAGATCGACAGCTTCCCACATTCTACAATGAAGGTCACGGTCGGCAACCGTGGGACTCTAGCATCGACCTCTCAGGAACTGTTGGCTGGTTTACCACGTTGTGTCCTTTGCACGTAAAGTTGTCCTCAGGTAAATGAAGTGATCAGTTTTATGATAGACGTGGAAGCTTACAGAATGCAGATGATATTCTCGAGACATTGCGTCAGATTAAGGACACGAGACGTCAGATCAAAGATAACGGCCAGACGTGCTTTGCGCAAAGTTTGCTTTGCCCCGAGAAGCAACCCAGCTCTGCAATGTTTCCTGTTCCCCTTGAAGTAGTGTTCAATTATCTTTGCAGGCTGCAGCAGTTGGAACGTGAGGACGCCCTATTCCGGCACTATGGGCGCATCTTTGAGGACACAGATTACGGGTTGACAAGCGATATGGGCTCTACTACACCGAGATTTGCACTATTTGAGATATCCGCGGTCGTCATCCAAGACAAGCTTCATTTCTCCTTCACGTACAATCGAAATATGCGACGTGAAGATCAGATCTGTCAATGGATTTCCGAATGCGAGACCACTCTTCATGAAGCCCTGTCACTCTTGAAGCAAGCCTCTTCGGAGTCGACACCGGGAGAGTATCCTCTTCTACCAATCGATTACGCCGGCTTGAGCAAACTTATCAAGGAGACATTGCCCAAGTTAGACATTCAGCAAAAGGAACAAATCGAGGAGATTTATCCTTGCACTCCAATGCAAGAAGGCATTCTCCTCAGTCAACTTCGCGACCCGGGTACTTACATGTTTCATGCTATCTTTGAAGTTAAGGATGGGATGCATGGGCATGAAATAGATCCAGAGAGGCTTGCGAGGGCGTGGCAGCTGGTTGTGAATCGACACCCAATACTGAGAACGATATTCGTGGATACCCATAGTCAGGACGGATCTTTCGATCAGGTGGTCGTGAAAGATCTCACGAGTCATGTCGTCAAAATCAATTGCTATGATTACGAAGCCATCGAAAAGCTCGGCGCTGTGGATCTTCAAGAAATGAATAGCACGAGGACTCCTCGATCTTTCCACCAAGTTACAATTTGCAAGACTTTCACTGGACGTGTACTCATGAAATTGGAAATGAATCATGCCATCATTGACAGAGGATCCATGAGCATTCTGTTGAGAGACTTGAAGTTAGCGTATCATGACCAATTACCCAACAAGCCTGGACCACTATTCAGTGATTATGTCCGGTTTCTGGGGGGTCTACGGGAAATAGAGGCTCTCACATACCGGAAAACCTATCTCCGTGGCATCAAACCTTGTCATCTTCGGAGCCTCGATGAAGCAAAACAACATCGGCAACTGAAGTCGATAAAAATGGAGTACGACAAATTCACAGAACTACAGAAGCTCTGTGAGAGGGAATCCGTCACCCTTGCGAACCTGACATTGTCGGCTTGGGCTATTGTCCTACGAGCCTTTACAGGCCTAGAAGACATTTGCTTTGGCTACTTGTCCTCTGGCCGCGATGCCCCTGTCACGGGGATTCGAGATGCTGTCGGAATTTTTATAAACATGCTTTGCTGCAGAGTCGAATTCACAACCGAGCACACTCTGGCAGATGTCTTCGGGAAAGTCCAGACTGATTACATCAGAAGCATTCCTCATCAGAGCTGCTCACTGGCAAAGGTCCAGCATGAGCTAGGGTTGTCCGGACAGATGTTGTTCAACACTACGCTCTCCATACAGAACCACGGGCCGTCTGTTGGAGCGGAAAATGATACTCTGGTGTTTGAATTACAACAAGCATATGATCCCAGCGAGGTAAGCAGCGCAAGTGAGAGACAATATCCCATTCCTTTCCATGAACTCCGCCTTAGTTCAGGGTCCTCTACACCGTGGTTGACTCAATGTCATAGTTTATTGTCACTGTGAATGTCGAAACTGCTCGTGATAAAGAGGGCGTCCTCTTGCGATACTGGTCCGACGCTGTATCTGAAAGCCAAGCAAGAGACCTAACAGGTGCCATTGCCCGCGTCTTTACATACTTCATCGAAGAACCATCACGGCTTGTCTCAGACCTACCTGATCTCTGCACCAAAGGATCTTCCGGATCAAAGAGGCGTGGACTTGATGGTCATCAGACTTACACGAAAACCTCAATAGATGAACTTTCGCTAAAAAGCTCATTGATGAGCGTGTGCATGAGATCGTTGGCCAAATGCTTACGGCCAGCTCTCCAATGGCCATTCTCGGTGGGAAACAGGCGGACGGTGTGGCAAAGAAGCTGCTTGCGGACGAGGAAATTGAGCAGTCAGTGGAGATGACGTTTTCTGTCAAAGAAAGAAACACGTGTCGTGTCTCTGTAGCCTCGCAACCGACAGGAGACAGACTCTCATCGGACATCAAAAGAAAGTTGCTGCTGTTATGGAGCTCAGCAGTCGGTCAGTCTCCAGAACTTGTCAAACTTCAGGATAGCTTCTTTCGAGCGGGCGGCGACAGTATCAAGGCAATGAAAATGGCCAGTGCTGCCCGAGAGCAAGGTTTGGTCCTTACAGTGGCCGACATCTTCCGCAACCCGGTCTTCGAGGATCTGGTTGCAGCTGTCTGTACCGCCAATATCAGACATGCACCAGAGAATAAGACCGACAACCATATGAGCAACAATATCCAAGATGCAGACAGGGTCATCCCTAAGAATTTTGTCCTGCAGGAAGAGGTCTCGTTGTTAGAGGTCACCAATATCGATCCCAACGTCTTACAAACCAACATCTGCCCGAAGATAGGTTTATTCAAAGGAGGCATTGCGGACGTTCTTCCTGTTACTGATTTCCAGGCCTTGTCGCTCACAGCAACAATGTTCAAGTCAAGGTGGATGCTCAACTACTTCTACCTTGATGGAAAAGGGCCCTTAGATTTGGGACGTTTGAGAGAGAGCTTTGTGAGAGTAGTCGACGCTTTCGACATTCTACGCACGGTATTTGTCTGTCAAGGTGACCAATTTTTCCAGGTGATCTTGGAGAAGGCGCGTCCTACTATTTCCCTTTGCGAGACAGAAGGCAGTCTGGACGATTTCACTAGAACGTTGCAACGACGAGACCAAGAGCGTTGCCCTTCCCAAGGCGAGCAACATGTGCAATTCTTCGTTGTGAAGAGAAGAGCAAGTGATCAACACCGTCTTCTGATTCGGTTGTCCCATGCACAGTACGATGGAGTATGCTTGTCGAAGATTTTGGACGCCATCAAGCAGGCGTATGAGGGCAATCCTCTACCCCCAGCGTCTTCTTTTGCAAAATACATGCGCCTGTTGCCCAGTTTCAACAAGTCCGAGCATTACCGACATTGGACGGCTCTTCTCAGAGGTTCAAAAATGACAGAGATCGTCCGACGCAAACAGCCGAACACTTATCAGACCCTTGGAGCCTTTACGGAGCTCAAGAAAACAATCGACGTATCGATGGCAAACACCGGAAATATCACTACCGCAACCATTGTGCAGGCAGCATGGGCCATGACGCTGACGAAGCTCTCAGCTCAATCAGACGTGGTGTTCGGACTCACCATCAGTGGCCGGAGCGCTTCTCAAAGCACGATTGGGCCATGCGTCAATATGATTCCTGTCAGAGTGCAATTTTCAGAGAAGTGGACTGGTCTCGACCTTTTGCGCTCCATCCAGGATCAACAGGTAGCCAACATGCCTTATGAGTCCTTGGGCTTCAGAGAAATCATAAGGAAATGCACCGATTGGCCTAGTTGGACGTACTTCAGTACCTCCGTCTTTCACCAGAACGTTAACTATGAAGGCCAGATGCAGCTTGGTGACAACGTGTATCGGATCGGTGGTGCTGGCGTGATCGATGATCTCGCCGATCTTACACTCGTCTCGAAACCTGTCGGACAGAATAAGGTTGACATTACTCTTGGATATTCTCTCAAAGGACCCATCCTCCCATCATTCGCCTCGCAGGTCCTGGACACAGTGTGCGATACAATCGAAAACCTCACGTCTAACCCCGGCGCTACGCTACCCTCGCCCTCGACGCTACAGTCCTTGCCCGCTCAAATCATCGACGATCTCCACAGACCATCAGACAGGCATTTGCTATCATCGAACCTAAAGAGCCGAGGGATCGCAGAGCTTCTTGTTCATTCAGATATCCTAACTCGGACATGGCAACAAGTCCTTCCAGACCAGAACGGCAGCCAGAGGACCTTCCAGCTCGACTCGTCTTTCTTTGAGCTCGGCGGTGACATTTTCAACATGGCTCAACTTACATCTGCATTGAGGATCTTCTCGAGCGTCCAACTGTCCTGGGTCACCTGGCTGTTCTTGCATTGCATAACAATGACAAGGACGAACAAGAGGGTGTCCCTGTTGAGACTGTGGCAGCAGACACTGCAGTCCGCACAGAGGAGAAGAAGAAGAAGAAGAAGAAGAAGAAGAAGAAGAAGCGCTGGTCAAAGGCTGTTGTCTTCGCGCGCAAGTTCACAAAGCGCAACACGGTGTCAGTTAAAGGATGAGAAGGAACCATTGATGCAGATCTCTATGTTGAAGCCCGCTTAACCAAAATTATGTACATATCCAAGTAACATCCTATTAAAATCTTCTTGGTATATTCAAATCATACCCGTGAGAAATGCCATAAACCCGTTCTAAATACAAAATGCTGCGAACAATGACACTTAACAGCAAACATCATTACGTCATCACAGGTGGTATCTTGAAGACGATTATCTATGAAAGTCGAAAGACGAAAAGCCAATGGAGAAGATGGGGGTCAAAACCAGGGTGTTTGGAAGTGTAAACTGCAACGTTTCAACCTTGTTGCCGGTTCGTGAAGAATTGCGTTCATGGCTGCTTAAACCGATGCACTCAACAACTCAACGAGGTGCACAATCGACAGGAACCGGAAACGGTCCCGAGTCGACCGCAAATTCCGAACAATCTTAAACCGTTCAGCCATACACAGATTCTCTCGACCATTTCCCTCTTGCCCTGATTCGGCGACCGAAGATGTAGAAAAGATATGGTATAGGTATTAGACCGATTGCAAGAAATCCAAGCAGACTAGATGCCCACGGAACACCGAGATTGTGAAACATGATGTTCGCGAACAGCGGAAAACAACCTGCGAATACACTTCGCAAAAAGGTATTTGCTGCAACCGCACTTGCAGAGACTCTTTGGAAAGTGTCGATCAGATAGTTCAATGCGGCCTGGAAGATGGTGAAGAAGCCCAGACCCATGGAGGCAGCGCCGCACACTGGGCCAAACCAGAAAACATCCTTCTTGCCGGTCCAGCCAAAGATGAACAGACCCGCTGCGAAGAAGACCGATCCGACCATCATGGGCGGAAGGCGGGCTTCGGGAACAGGACGGTTGTTGTTTGCCTTGAAGCGTTTGACATAGAATCTTTGGTTGGTGAGATTGACGGCGGCACCGAAAAGAATTCCGACCAATAGGCCGAGGAAGGGCAGAGCGCCAACGACCTGGTTCCAGCCGCGGACTTCTTGGAATTCGATGGGAAAGGAAGCAAGACTGAGGTAGAGGATGCCATAAACGAAGGAGGCGTACAGAGCGACGAAGAAGCAGATTGGCGTCGCCAGCAGTTGGAACGGGCGGACTAGGTATTTGTTTCCGAGTTCCCTCAATGTGACGTCCCATTCCTCGTGCCGAGCGTGTAGTGCCCAATTGCCGGACTCAAATCGAAGTCTTCGAGCCTTGTAGACGAGCAGCACAGGAGGATAAGTTTCATCGAGGAAGATTACGTCCAGAGTGAGGAATAACATCATCATAATTCCAGTGATCTATTTGACTGTCAGCCTCCTTGTCTCAGAAACGACACGAAAGACCACATACGTATTCGGTCCATCTCCATCCGAGATAGCTCTGAGCAATCGCTCCGCCCACGATGGGTCCAAGTACAGGGCCGCCTACGACAGCCATTGCGTAGCCAACAATGGCAGCGCCACGTTGCTCTGCTGTCCAGATATCGCTCAATACACCACCGGTGTTCGTAATGGGGGCAGAGCCAAAGAAACCCGTGAAGAATCGAGTGATCATGATCGTCTGCAGGTCCTTGGCGGTTGCTGTACCAAACGAGAAGATCGCGGCGACGAAATAGGGAACAAGAACGGCAACCTTGCGCCCATAAACCTCTGAGATTGGCGCCCACAAGAGAGGGCCCAGTCCAAAGCCAAACAGAAGCAATGATATACCGAGTGTACCGACTTCTTCGCCCACGTGGAACTGCGCGTCAATGTGTGGGATACCAGGCGAGTACCTAGTCGGGGGTTAGCAGCGGGGAAAGCAATGCGAGGTGCGCGTGGATCATACACAGAACTTGCCCAAGTAGCACCTGTAAGTCAGAGACGTAGTCAGCGAAACTGCTATGCAGGGAAAACACTGAAAGAAAAGCTCTTGGTCTACATACCCATTGTGGTCAATCCATATAAAACCGTGGTCACAGCCTTTTTCGTGAAACCCCAATTGAGCGGCCGATACGGGTCATCAGGCCCGTCGAAATCAACAATGACATCGGCGCCAGTTTTCGTGTGAGTGAGTGCGTGTGTGAAGCGGGCTGTCTGTCCTGGATCTCGACTGCGAATTCTCGAGATCACGGATTGCGCACGCTGCTCGAGCACTGATAACCCTGAAGCAGTGGTGCTCTGCTTCTCGAGAGCGGAGGGCGCACTGATAGGTTCAATTGCGTGGCGGTCATCATGGCTGTCGTAATCATCTGAGATAGATGAGACGGATGATGTCTCTTCTGCTGTCATGACTTGGCTGTATTGGTCGAAGTCGAAGTCTCAATCCGAGCATTAGAAGTAAAATGCGCGCAAACTATAGTTTCGCTTCTCTTTCGCTTGTATAGGTTCTGTCCGGAATGATTAGTTCTAAGACTATATGGTGAAAGAATGACCAAAAGGCGCGATAAATCAAATCTACAGAAAAAGAACGAAGTGACGGGTAGAATAAAAAAAGATAGAGCGAAGAGAAGGGGAATATAGTCGATTCAAGAAAGCAAAGACGTCACAGGCTGTTGATAATTCGATAGGACGGGAACCGTACCAGCTGTCAGTTGCAGACTCCCATAACGCCGAAGCCGATATGATTTACGATTTTGCGAGCGACAGTGCCGAGAACAGCGCCAAATATATATATCTATGGAGTCTGGACTCCCCGAGCCATTTTTCATCATTCTGAAGCCGGTGGGGTCCGCAGCGAATTCGCTCTGGAACAGGAACAAGCATCAACTGAAGAAGAGTTAATTAACGACTGGTTGCTGGAGGCGGACTTTTATCCGGGTCAGATCTCAGCCGGGAAACGGCACTTGGATCGAGGCAGCGGATCGCCACGCTGGATCCAGGAGCGGATATACGGCACTGGGGCCGTCTTCATACTGGTGGATCTGAAAACGGGCGTCGCAATAAGGTTCATTATTCTGCCAGACAATCTGGTAGATGCCTCTCTTCAATTGGCGATATCAGGTCTGTTGCGACTTGATCCAGTCGTGAGAGCGGAAGGAGAACTGAAGGTGGAAGACATCGCCCAGTCACGTGGTATGATATTTCGATACAGACACAGACTTTTGCACAGGGCATGCATTGTTGACTGTCAGGAACGACAGTTCATATATCTATAAATCTCTAATGCGTGATCGTTACATATTACAACTGCTTTGGGGGTGATCAACCCTATGTCGAGCCCCAATATTTGCAGTGCCAGTCTCCCATAAATGAAAATAAACGGTACTATCTCAGATATCAATTATTGAGACCTTGTAGGAGCAGGATGGGCATCCTCCCACTTCTGCACTGCTTCTAATGCGGCAGTCACTTTAAGGCCAATGCGGGTGTCGAGCTCGTAACTTTCCCATTTCGCTGCCTTTTCGAGGTATTCTTTGCATTCGCGCACCCGCTTTCTTTCACCTTCCGATTTGGCTGAAGTAGTAGCCGAATCAGACACCACTGCTGCTGCTGGTGTCGGTGATGATGATGATGCATCAACATCCGAAGAGCTATGGAATGCAACGTATGCCGGGCGCTCCATCCACAAGTTGGCAGCCATCTCAAAATGGGCGACTGGACTGATCCAATCATCTTTGAGATTTCCCTTAAACAAATTCTTGTCCTGATTCAGTATCTGAGTTCGAAGGATCTCCTTCGCCTCGTCATGTCGATGCAAGGAACGATAAACCGCAGCTCGCAGCAGGTTTAAGATCGCCTTCTCCTCAACACCTTCACGAGACCAGGTTTTATTTGCGCTGCTTTCGCACCAAGCCAGCTTCGATAAGGACTCTTGAAGCTGTTCCTTCGTCATGCGACTATGTCCATTCCAGAAGAATATCATCTCCTCGATGGGGTCGACGCCGACGGCGTCAACGAGGGAAACATTCCATTCCTTTGCGCGTGCTTCCCATTTGCTCAATTTTCGAGTGACGAATACGTCGAAGGGCAGTTGCCTGGCCATGAAACGTTTCTTTCCAGCCATTGTTGGCGCTAGTCGAAGGTATTCTGTGGCTTTCTTCGCGTGTTCGTCCGCAGCAGAAGGATCGACTTCGAGAGTCTGTCGATATAGTACAAGATGGGCAGATCCGGCGACGTAATAGTATAAAGTTCGAGACCAGGAGTTTAGTTCAGCGCACTTGACCTTTTGTCAGCCTCACGGCATACAACGAACGGAGACCCAAACCCGATTAAACGGAGGGAATGAGTTAGATCAAAGAAAGGATTGAAACTCACCTCCAAAAACGACTTGGAGCACAACTCATATTCATGGAGATACATTGCATTCATACTTCTCTCAAAGAGTTTCAATGCCTCGACCTGCTTGAGAGGGCTTCGCTTGCCTGTTTGCAAAAGCTCCAGGGCAGCTCTCAGGTTTTTATTGGCTCCATTCATTCGAGACTCTTCCAGAAGCCACAGTTGACTGTTGGGATATCGTTTTCTCATCTCGGCCAAAAGCGAAAGCAGCTTCTCCCGAGGATAGCCCTCCAGGTCCTTGTCCTCTGTCGATGTCGCATCAGGCATGATGTCACAATAGCGAACGAACCCGTTGTAATACCCCAACAGAGCAAGAGCCGCGATCGCGCCCATTAAATTGTGGAACTTGCTGGCCTGCCATAGCATCCGTAACCCTCGCTGCTTGTCACCGCGAAATCCGATGATGCCAAGCAACTTGCTGAATGCTGGTGGAACCATCGAGATGAGCAGAAGGAGAACCCCGAAACAGCAATTGGCGCCCGAGTGTACGAAGACATCCAACTGATTATTGAAAATGTCGGAATCCGGGTCGTGATTGAGCATTGTCCCGAGGCTGGGGGTCGATGCACCTGTCGATATCGGAGTCTCAGTCAGCTCATCGGCAAGAGCGAGATCGGTCAGTTTCTCCAACAAATCTGGATTTTCTATCGGTGTTACGTTGGAAATCGTTTGCTCGTCCTCCAAGTCTGCCTTCGTCGAGGTCCTGCTGGACGTCTGAGACGATTTGGTATCCGTAGGCCCTGGACGTTTTGTAGAGGTCAAACTGGTTTTGCTGGGCTTTCCTTGTCCTGCGAGTGTCGTCTGACTGAAAGACCTCTTGATGTCCACGGGGGATGAAACTGCAGAGTTCCGCTCTTGAATGAACCGTTCCTCCATTTTCACAATGCTGTCGAGAGTTATGTAGGCCTTTCTCAGCTTATAGAATCCCCTGATGCTTTCCGTCAGACTCTCATTGAGAACCCCGACAACAGCTCCCATCAGTTGTGCCACTGCCTGACAGAGTGCAAATTCGGTGCCCGCCGTATAGATCTGGGAGTGGTAGGCATTAAGTGCTTGTACATTATGCCGCGCTCTATGTTGATCATTGGTACAGCTTGTTTCAGCTTCACTGAGCCGTTCCGATGCTGATCAATATTAGAAACAAATAGGCCAAGGCTGAATGGATAAATAAAACACACCTTGGCGCATGATTTCTTGTTCAAACCCTAATGTTGCTCTGACAAAAGCAACAACACCCTTTCCAAGCTATGAGACAGATAAGCTTAGTCCACCTGAAATGGCAGGATACGCTCAAATCTCTCGAGTATCACGGCATACCTTGTGGAATGATGAATTGCCCTTGTCAAGGCCCGCTTCTGCTCCGTCAACATCGTCATCGAGGATCAGTGTTGCGGCTGAATGGAACGGTATCAGCTTGGATGCTTGCAACCAGAGTCTGCCCAAATTGCAGAGCACATCAACTTACCCCGCATAGCATCATCAACTATGACAGAGAGACATCAGTATGCTATCTCAGATATGCAAAATCAATACGCAGAAAAACAAGGAAACTTACGATCCTGCAATTCAGATAAAGAGTCCAAAGACTGCGTCGACGCATTGGCGCCTGGCGTCTTGCCATACAACCATGATCCCACCCTAAACATGTCGAATTCTTGTACTAATTCACGCTGAGAAGAGAAGAAGAAGAAGTCGTCAATCGGGCAACGAAGGTTGGAACTTGGAAGGATCAATTTTCCATGTCGGACGGCGAACCGGGGAAGCCTCCGGAGCCTGACAGAAGGAAAGGACAGTTCAAAGGCGAAAAGATATCCTTTCCCATCAATATCGGTCTGGTTGGATTGCTAAATATTCCCACAGATGGAACTTCCATGGTGAAAGAATAAGAGAAAGAGAAAAAAAGAAGAGAACAGGAGTATCTTTCAGAGAGGGAGGCGAATCACCGAGAGATAAATGGGATCGAACCGGATCTAACGGGGGAGAAAAGCGGAGCAACGGCTTCATCTGAAAGAGGACAATTCAATGCTAATGATGATAAATGCTAATAATAATGAAGAGAGACACAGGCTTGATTTTTGGTTCAGCCGTTTTAGGGATTTCGGCACGCGGCTCCCAACCAGTAATCCATCAGAGCAGTATGTAACTACATACGGAGTTAAGTGAACTCGTGATAACTTGGACTGCTGTCAACTTTCAAGATCATCTCCGGGGAGCCCGAGTCTGCCCCTAAGAATGAGACCTTGAGCGATCTAGAGCGCTTATCGTTAGTATTATCACCGTTCGTTCTACCAAGTGACGGAGCTCCGGTGGTGGATGCATCTGGAGGTCTGCCTGCGTCAGTGGGCGCTAAAAGCCGATTAGAGGCATCTCCGCGTGCAACTCTCTCAACCCTCTGGAATTGCTCCGTTTCCGACAGATCATAACCATCTTCACGCCTGAATCAACCATCCTCTCGCATTCCACAGAGACAAAATCTTGCGCCTTTTTGGCCTAATAGTAACATTTCCTTCAAGGCGTGATCGTTACTTCTCCTGCGACGAAGCGAACGCAACCGCTCCCCCACCATGTCGAACACCACACAGACCCAGAACCAGGCCGAGCCCTCGCAACAGCCACAGCAACAGAAACCCCCTGTATTGGAGGAGGATGACGAGTTCGAAGATTTCCCTGTTGAGGGTGAGCATCGCACACCTCATCAAAGAGTTCTTCATTCTGAGCGTGCGCTGACTACGGCTCTCTTTTCTCTGTACAGATTGGCCCCAAGAAGAAGCCGAACAGAACGGTAGCAACACGCATTTGTGGGAGGAGAGCTGGGACGACGACGACACAGCGGAGGATTTTTCGAAACAGTTGAAGTGCGTTTCTTACGATTCCCTCAGTACATGTGTCCAAATGCAAATAAATATCTGCCGCCCTCTGACGGACGCTGGTAACGGTGGACTCAGATGAAGCTAATATGTTGTTTACGTACAGGGAGGAATTAAAGAAAGTGGAAGCTGCGCAGTAAAATTGGAAAGGGGAAATACAGGCAATAGCTTCTCGCAGAACTATATCAGCGAGTCTTTCAGATCGATCACGCATACGGCACGTCTCAAAATGCAAAAGAATCTTCGACAGAAGAGTCTTTGGAGTCGGGATGGATGGTAGCCTTTGGGTTGTTCGCCGCCGTGCACATGAGTTATATCCATCCGAGTGTCACCTGCGACACGGATCATTGGACTGCTTGTACCACCTTGTTGCGCTACATACAGTCGATCTAGCGACATGCATGCAGGTGTGATGAGCCTACGAGAGTTAAAGAAGCATGGATCAAACGGTGTCGGTGGCACTTTCTCACCGTTTATATCTTCGAGGAATCGCTGTCTAATCAAATGAAATGAACAATATTCCAATGAACACTATAATTGCCAGCAGCTCTGTACATATCCTCATGTAATCGTCTCAATTCCCATGTATCATTACTATATGGCGGCTGTGGCCATATATACATCAGCGATATGACGTTTTCGAACGAAATGAACAATACTTGAACACTCTAGCAACATGATTATCACCGACGGCTCTGTACATCTCCTGACCTGACTATCTCACACCTGATGCGTCATCTCTATTTGGCACCCTGTTCACTACCTGCCGGCTGGGGAGCTTATAATCTAGCTGCTGTATCTAAATGATCTAAACATCAGAACTCCGCACTTCAAAGAGAACAGAAGTAAGAATTGCAATTTTGTTCCACTTAATACAATCGCCGAGTAGTACATTACATTCATCACAAGCCATTCCCCAGCTACTACATAAAAGCATATAGGTAGACGTTCCTGGGGAAACGTGCCCACCCTTTTATGATCATCCATTTACTTACTCGACAGAGCATCAACACCGGGCAACACCTTGCCCTCCAACAGCTCCAAAGAAGCACCACCACCAGTCGAGACATGGCTCAGCTTGTCCTCAGCGTTGTACTTGGCCGCGACAGTAGCCGTATCACCACCGCCAATGATAACGATCGCGCCCTTCTGAGCCGCCTCGACAACAGCATCCAGCGTCTTCTTGGTACCGTTGGCGAAGGGCTCCATCTCAAAGACACCGGGAGGACCGTTCCACAGGATGGTCTTCGCCTCAGCAATCGTCTTCTTGTACTTCTCCACGCTCTTCTCGCCAACATCCAAACCCATGAATCCGTCAGGGATGCCATCAGCGTCAGTGGCGTAGCCGGTCTTTGCGTCCGCGGCGAACTTGTCTGCGGTGATGTAGTCCTCTGGCAGGACGATCTCGACGTTGTTCTTCTTGGCCTTCTCGATGATGTCGCCGACGATCTTGCTGCCGGCTTCGTCGAACAAGCTGTTGCCAATCTTGACATTCTCGAGAGACTTCTTGAAGGTGAAGGCCATGCCACCGGTGATGATGAGGCTGTTGACCTTGGAGATCAGGTTGTCGATCAGTTGGATCTTGTCAGAGACCTTGGCACCGCCGAGAATAGCCAGGAATGGGCGCTGAGGGTTCTCCAGTGCCTTGGCGAAGTACTCGAGCTCTTTCTTGACGAGGAAGCCGGCAGCCTTCTGGGGCAGCTCGACGCCAACCATGGAGCTGTGGGCACGGTGGGCGGTTCCGAAAGCGTCATCTGCAAGAAGATTGTGTCAACGAACAACGACATTCCAAGAAACTAAGAGTCGAGAGACAGTCTTACTGATATAGATATCTCCCAAAGCAGTCAACTCCTTCCGGAACTCCGCAACCTTAGCCTTATCGGCCTTGACCTTATTACCCTGCTCATCTTTATAGCTACCTTCCTCTTCAGGGTGGAAACGCAAGTTCTCAAGAAGGATAACCTGGCCGCCAGAAGCCTTGTTCACAGTCTCCTCGACCTCCTTGCCGACGCAGTCCTCGGTGAAGATGACGTTCTTGCCAAGCAGCTTCTCCAACTCGGGGACTACAGGCTTGAGACTGTACTTGGGGTTCTTCTTGCCATCAGGACGGCCGAGGTGGGACATGAGAATCACGGCCTTGGCGCCATGGTCGATGGCGTACTTGATCGTGGGCAGAGCACCGACAATGCGCTGGTTGTTGGTGACTTTCTTGTCGGAGTCGAGGGGGACGTTGAAGTCGACCTGTCAGTTCCGGTAAATGAGCGATTTGCCCTTGTAATGAAGTCAACTGACTCTATACGATTCACGTAACATACCCGGATCAAGACGCGCTTGTCCTTGAGGTCGACGTCGGTGATTGAGAGCTTGTTGGAGAGAGACATATCTATAAACTTCCCTGAATCGGCTCGCTTCAGTTTCACAAGGTGCGAGAGAAAGGAATAGTACACTATGTGTCCTTGAATGAACTGACCTGCGATTGAAAGAAAAGAGTAAACACAGAATCAAAAAATCACAGCAATGCTGTAGTACGTTCTAATATCTTCGGTCAGTCTGGCGGGGTAGGTTAGCTTATACTTGGTGGGGCTTTCGGTGAAGCACTTTCAGTACTGTTCTGCAGTACACGAATAAGATGGGCTGACGCATTTGATTGAAATCGTCTCCGGCTGATGCGGGACTGATGTCAGTGATGTTTGCGGCAGCTCGAGAACCAGGACGGAAATATCCGGGGAAATGGACCGCCTGTTCGTTGTTTTTATCAAATAATAGCCGTGGATCTAGAAATTCCGACTTGCATTATTTAAGAGTATGTTCGTGGAAGCTCCATGATTTACCCCCTTCGGTCCCAGTCAGGAATGTACTGAGTAGCTCCTCTATGTAGCAGACATGGAAAGCCCCAGAAACATGGTTTGATTCATTGTATAACATAAACCCTGCCTTCCTAACCTCTGAACGCCTGAATTGATCACTATTTTCCACATTGACAAGCGATGCTAGCTGGTGCGAAATATGGACCTCCCTTCCTCCTTGGAAAACCTGTACATAAACCAGACCGAAAGTAAATAACACAGTCCAGGGCCATTGATAACACCATGCTCCAAACAGAGAGCAAGATATTGGGCAGCATGAAGATTCGTCAGAGTTGAAGAGCATCGTTAATCGTCATTTACTCTTCCTCGGCAGAATTGGTCAAAGAGAGGTATGCGGTCCACGCAATACCGACGGATGAGACAAAGGGCTGGAAGACACATCAGCTCGGAAAGTCTCTGATAACAAAATCGAGAAAACCTACAATTTGAAATTGGATAGGAACCACCCGGAAGTTCAGAATCTGTACAGCCGGCCACAGAATAAAGTTGGCTTTAAGAGTCGGCAAGTATACGTCCTGAAATTTGCGAATCAAAGCCCTTCTGCCTCCACCTTCAGCAATAGTCATGAAAGTGAAGAAACAGACCAGACCTGTTACTATTATTAGCACACCCTCTGCTGCATTGATATGGAGAATTGATCCGTACCGAAAGGAGCAAACATCAACTGATCAACAGCGACACGTTTCAAAGCTGGAATAGTCGGGTTCTTCTTGGTAAGAGGGAATACACGCGACAAGAATTTGAACCACTGGAACTGGATCGGTGCCATGAAAAAGCCATAGGACATGAATCGTGTCAGTCGTTCAAAGTCGAAGGGTGGCGGCGTGTTCTTTGCGTAACCCAACTCTCCAATAGCTGGCGGCTTCTCCTTGTCGAGGTCGTGAATCTCGATGGAAATGAAGTCTTCACCGGAATCCGTCGCCCGCCGTCGTGGCCGGCTCTTGTAAGCCGTGATCAACTGTGCAACTGTATCTGCGATTCCACCGAGCACCTAAACCCAATTTGAACACAAGTCAACTATTATTCGTCGAGGATGGATGACTGCTGGAAGATGAGGCATTTCTTGGCAAGGCATACAGCATTCGTGACCATAGTAGTCAACACTATATCAAAGCAACGTCAGTTACCTTCCCAAGCAGATGCAATGACTCGCGACAGTTCTCACCTGGCTTGTCCGCATAGTAGGAGTTGAATTTCGACGCAAGACGCATTGCGACCGCCATCTCGATCAGAAATATTATCGCGTGGAGTAGGGGCTGTCGATTGAAGAAGAAACGAGATGGTGTCAGCGACGGCAATCGAATACAGGGAGGCGGTGGTGAAATCATGACCGCTATAGTTTGTCTACAGCGAGACAGAGGGAGAGAAAACCACAGATTAATCGTCACCTACCACGCGACCATATATGTATCTTCTATTGAGTCCATCCAAGACTCTTCGTCTCGCGGAGAGCGACATGGTGGAAGTGAGCTGGAGATAGGCAGCTTTATCTTTGATGGAAGATGATCGAAGGCAAAATTTCCCGGTCGGTGGGCGGGATGGAGCCCGAGTCTGGGGGCGACAGGATGACGCAAAGAAATGACAGAAGGAAGGGAGAATGTAGTTCTCGGGGAACCCAACAAGTGCTGATCCTAGAAACAGCGGGTCCCCCTACTGTGGAATGTAAGAATTTCTGAGAGAGTCACTCTGAAGATGGAACGTGTGCACGTTGATGGTTGGTGATGGATAAAGATACCTGATAGCTCCTTATCTGCCTGAGGGTTATTATGGCAGACCTGGATTATTACAGTAGACTCTAGCGGCTAACGTAATCTAGTTATAAGCAAGCGGAACACTTACACCAATAAAAACCTACACATTCAACAATTCAAATCAAAAATGCCAACACCACGAAGAAATTAAAATACTCAAAAAGAAGGCAGCATTCCCTTAGCCGGTCAAAGCTTTCAAAAAGGTTCATTTCGAAGCATTAGAGCTGCTGTGAGAGCATATAGTATCTTACTACTCTTTCCTACTGTCTCTGCAGACGCGTCGCAGGCTTTAATTCAGCGCCAAATACGGAGTACTTAAAAACTGACAGCTACTGAAGAATCTATACTTGCATGGAGTTAGAATGGATATTATCAATAGATTAATATAGTCCCACCCTAAGCTATCAATGTTCAGCAAATGGCAAATTTGTTATTAGCTGATTGATTAAAATTAGCTTTAACTCCACTACGACGAGCTTCAATCAAAATGCAAACATGATTATTAAAGAGCCCAACATAAGGATCTAAAAATCATTTAGGAATGATTTGTTAAAGGCGCAGGTCTCGTAGAGGCTTGTTGTTGGGATATGATATTGTGGTAGAACATTCGTAGGGGAATTTGTGGTGTGCTCGATTCCAGAACTGATTGCTTGTCTTGCTTAAGGCTGCAATCTAGCGCTCCTGATAGCTATATCTGTGGGTCATGTGTGCAGCTCTTGTAAGCTGCTAAGCCCTGAGCCCTCTAGCGCCGCTGTACAGTTCTCTATACATGAGCTGCGCTCATGCGCCTAACACTATCTCACTCTTTTAAAAAGCCACACCTCAAGGCTTCAATTAGCTTCATGGTGTGCTCCATGATTCTCATAGGCCATAGATGTGGTCCAGTATTGCAGGTGGTATGCAGTTAACAGTTACAGAGGGTTTACAGCATGCTTAGGAAGCTAATCAAGTGTATGAAGATGGTTGAACCGGAGGGATTGCAGCAACTGCAATATCTTAGGTCATATTAGGGAATAAGCAATTAATGTTCAGTGCAAATAGTTTCAATTTTTCTGTGTTCATATTTAATTGATTTCTAAAGATATATTATGTTGTGTAGGTGTTCTGCGAGCTTGTAGATTTAATGGAGGCATCTTCACTCTAATTGCATAGTCTGCTGCAGTAGCGCTCCTCCCTAGCAATAGCAACAATGAGCTTAAAATGGCAGCACAGCTCATTTACAGTAACAGTTCTTTCCCAGTATCTATATACATTATTCCTTTATGCCTCTAGGATTGTCTATGTGATTTCAATGTGGACAGAGGTCGAATTTTTTGCAGGCATTGTCTCCTCCTTCCGAGACGGGAGGCCAGGAAACATACTATACAACAATAGTAGGCGGTGCTTGGAACCGTACAGAGGTCCTCTATTCTATATTACGATTCCTAATGCTGATCCCTTTCCATCCAGGGCCACAATGTCGGGAAGATCTCTGATATCTGTCGTTTCATTGGTGTTCACATCCACAAGGCGGACTGCCTCTAAATGGAGGGATCCCGCTGTTAGAGGAAGCAGTCTGAGTTCGGTCGAATGGCATGTTCCAGGCAAAAGAGGACTGCAACTTCTGATTAGATCAGAAGAAAATGGGTTATTCTGAAAAACATCAACACTTACCCAACTCTGATGTCCGTGCTCAAGCAGATTAACTCTGCATCATGTCCTGCCACGCTCTTCTGCATTGCATGGACAATATTATCATCCGTGACCGCCTCTGCGACCAGGTCTTCCTTGCGACTCGAAATAGATGAGGTTGATGGACGAGCTACGTGTCTCCGGGGATCTGCTCTCTTTCTTCGGGGAACAGCTATCATGGCAAATTTTCGAGGTATTGTCGAGCGGTTAACGATGAAAACATCCCAGGAAAAAGGCTTGCCGACCTCGACACTGACGGGCCCAGAAAACGAGATAGTCACCCCCAAGTCGGTAGTTGAATATGCCCGTTCTCTGAGGGAGCTTCGTGCGGAGGGCGCTACTCCAGCTGTGCTGTTAGCTTGATTGGGCGTCATGGGTAGGCTTGCCGGACGGTTCATTCGCTGCAAGGCCTGGCTTGGACCGCCAAAGGTCGGGTTAAGAGCCATGGAGAAGTCGACGTTCGTCCGCCATTGCATAGATACCCTTGGTTTGCAGTTCTCTGAAAGCTGGATAACTGCACTCAGCGAGATATCTAAAGTGCTCACCATTGCTGTAGCCGATGGATTGGGATCTGGGCCATAATCAGGTGTCAGTCTGTACACCAGAGTGACATCATCTCTAGGACGACAGAGTATAGGAGGGACGAGTCCGGGCATATCAGATAAGGTCTCTATCGTGCCATCTGAGAGACGAAGCTCTGCTTTGTCGAGTATGACATCACAGTTCAAGAACGGTGTCACTTCGAAATCGAGACTCGCAACAGTTGCTGGTCGGCCTGAATACGAATTCAGCCGTGAGTACCGTATCCTTGCGCTGGCAGCTGGAACGACGCGAATCAGTTGACCTGTTTGTTGCTGGATGCGGACGATCGGTTCATCGGTGTATGTGGAAGGTATAACGCGTAACAGTCTTGACGCTGGGAGAAAGGGGTCCTTCTGGTTCAAGGTCTTGTCGGTGGACAACGGTTGCAATATGTTTGTAGATGCAGGAATCAACGGTGGAAGATAGTCATCGTCATGCAACTGTTGCTGTAATCTGTCTGGTGGATCCAGATTCGCAGAGGCGAGGAACAAGAGCGATGGGTGCTGAATGCGAATGCGAGGACGTCCTTCCAGTTGTTAGCATAGATAAGCGATTGAGCTGGTAGATAGTGACCCACTGAGGAAAGCTTCAAGGTTCCATATGACATAAACGTGATTTCCACTCCCTGCATCATCTTCAAATGCATTCACAACTATTAATGGGTCCTCCTTCCCGCTGACGACCCCTGAGAAGATGAGATCTCTCGTAGGCGGCCCATTCTCGGTGACTGTCTCTGCGGTATCAATGGCGAATGCCTCAAGTCTGACTTCTAATCGTCGAAGATGATGTTCTAAGCTTGATTCCGAGCAATTGGAGAGTCTCAAAACAATTCGGACGGGGAGGAATTCATCTAAGAGTCTTCATATGAGTAAGAGACTGAATTCAGTCTGGACCATAGTCGTGTACATACCGAAGAATAGAAGTGTCCTCTGTGGGATTGAGGAAAGCACAGCTGGTAAATCATTTGCACCTTCCTCTAAGGCGGATGTCAAAGCAGCCTCGATATCTAGATCTGAGGCCTGAGGGACAACTGTCTCCAGAACAGCATGTCTTAAGAACTCCCTGGAAGCATCGACGCTGGGCATAGCGACAGTGAGAGGCGCATACCCGCCTGGTACTGGAGCGCAGACTGAACAGATCAAGTGATGCAGAGTCAATACCAGGGCCGATAATCCTAATTCCGACGCCTTGAGCTGCGATCAATAATTCGAAGGTGCGTTCAGCTGGTGATACTAGTACTTACAAGCTACACACAGGCAGCGCTCAGGAGTGGATGCAAACAAGCAAACATCGGTCAGGTGCCGAGGACGAAACTCTCCGCCGCAGGAAATTCATCAAGCTCCAGCCTCTTTTCCATCCACCACCTGGGAACTTTGAAAGCTAATTTCCTCCTCGCGAGGACGAAATCATCACGATGATGAATCCTATGAATACCATGCAAGCTGCCCCGTCACTCTGGCAAGAGGCTCGTAATGCAGAAGGAAGGGTCTACTACTACAATGTGCAGACCAAGGCGACACAATGGGCGAAGCCTTTCGAGCTCATGACGCCTATCGAGGTTCGTGTTCCTTCGGTCTTTCAAGCTATTTTTACTGGCTAACAATTTCCCTCTTGTTTGTATAGCGCGCCCTGGCGAATCAGCCGTGGAAGGAGTATACTGCTGAGGGTGGACGAAAATACTGGTACAACACGGAAACCAAGCAAAGCACTTGGGAAATGCCAGATGTTTACAAAAATGCTCTTGCGCAGGCCCAAGCAGCCCCAGTTCCGCCCGTAGCGTAAGTACTATCTCCAAGACCAAACCGATTTACGCATCTCTGACATGCTTTCAGGGGTCCGACATTCGTTGCCGGTGGAGTCAGCTCGTTTCCCTCATACCCACAACAGCGTGAGCGCGACGACTACGGTCGGGGAATGGGAGACCGACGCGGTGGATATGGCGCACCGGAAACAAATGGTCTATCTGCTGTTCCTGCACTTGGTGCGGCGCAGACGGAACCCGAATACGGTTCCTTCGAGGAAGCGGAGAATGCGTTTATGAAGATGCTCAAACGCCACAATGTTCAGCCCGATTGGTCGTGGGAGCAGACGATGCGCGCAACGATCAAAGATCCCCAGTACCGTGCTCTCAAAGACCCAAAAGACCGCAAGGCCGCCTTTGAGAAGTACGCGGTCGAGGTTCGCATGCAGGAAAAGGATCGGGCGAAAGAGAGATTCGCTAAGCTCAGAGCAGATTTCAATACGATGTTGAAGCGTCATCCTGAGATCAAGCACTACAGTCGCTGGAAGACTATTCGACCAATTATCGAAGGCGAGACTACCTTCCGGTCGACGGACGATGAAAATGAAAGGCGGCAGCTCTTTGAAGAGTACATCCTTGAGCTCAAAAAGGCCCATGTGGAACAGGAAGCTGTGAAACGCAAGGCTGCAATGGATGAACTGGTTTCTATCTTGAAATCGTTGAACCTGGAGCCGTACACTCGCTGGTCCGAAGCACGCGCCATCATCCAGTCTAATGACAGGGTTCAAAATGATGATAAGTTCAAGACCCTGAGCAAATCTGACATTCTGACGGCGTTTGAGAACCACATCAAATCTCTTGAGCGGGCCTTCAATGACGCACGTCAACAGCAAAAAGCAGCAAGAGCCAGAAAAGAGCGCCGCAACCGTGAACAGTTCATTGAACTGTTGAAGGAGCTCAGGGCCCAGGGCAAGATCAAAGCCGGTAGCAAGTGGATGAACATTTACCCATTGCTCAAGGATGACCCTCGCTACCAGGCCATGTTAGGTCAATCGGGATCTTCCCCCTTGGATCTCTTCTGGGATATGGTAGAAGAAGAAGAGCGCTCGCTCCGTGGCCCTCGCAACGATGTATTGGATGTCCTTGACGTGAGTATCGCCTTTGAAGAAATCACTGTACGGCTGCTGACCCAAGGCTATAGGACAACCGCTATGAGATCACCCCTAAGACTACCTTTGAAGAATTCAACTCTGTCATGGCCACTGATCGCCGGACAGCAAACATAGATCCTGATATTCTCCGCTTGATCTTCCAGCGCTTGCAAGAGAAAGCCGTTCGACGAAATGAAGAAGAGAAGCATGCAGCTGATCGTCACCAGAGGCGTGCCGTCGATGCACTGCGCTCACGTATCAAGCACCTCGAGCCCCCCGTGCGAGCCACTGATACCTGGGACCAAGTTAGACCTCGAGTAGAGAAGCTGGATGAATACAAAGCAATCGAGTCCGATGAATTACGCCAGGCTGCATTCGACAAGGTCATCCGTCGTCTGAGAGAAAAGGAGGAAGACAGAGAAAAGGAGCGGCGTGAATCTAGAGACAGAGACCATAATCGACGAGATCACTATGACCGGGATCACCGCAGGGGAGAAAGACGAGCAGCCTCCAGCCGCCTCAGCCGAACCCCCGAACCAGACGCTTATGAGGCAGACCGCCGCAAAGCTCAGGCAGATCGCGAGAGATCCTACCGCAAGGTCAGCGGCCTTTCGCCCGGCCGTGATCGACGGGACGACCGTGACCGCGACCGTGATCGAGACAGAGACCGTTATCGTGACCGTGACCGCGAACGCGAACGGGACAGAGGCGGGCGTGCTCTCAGTCATTACGAGCGAGAGCGCCGGGAGCGGGAGGAGGAGCGTGAACGGCTTTATCTCACTCGTGCTGATCCGCGCGGCAGCCGCGATGAGCTCGACTACGGCGCCGATACTCGAAGCACGGTGAGCAATGACCGTCGGCGTCGACGTGACAGTGACACAGAGAGCGTTGCAAGTCGTTCTGCGAAGCGTCATAGGCGTGAGAGCCGTGAAAGGGATCGTAGCAAAGGCACGAGAAGGGACAGAGATCGCGATCGTCCTCACGAACGCACTCCAGCTGAGGAAGAGGCGAAGAAGGAAGAGAAAGCTGTCCGCTCAGGCAGTGAAGAGGGAGAAATTGAAGAGGATTAGTTTCCTTCCTTACCCTGTACCTAGTACGTCCAGATCACAGGCACCTGAAGCAGTCTTAACTGTAATTAATGTGTCAAGCATGTTCGCTTCTTTTACTTCAACCTTCCTTCCTCCAATTATATTTCCTCACAGTCTATTCTCTCTATCTATCCTGGCACTTTGATCCATGATTCAAGCACATGTATTGTTCAAATGAATTATGATATCTCCTTCGCAATGGGAAACTCAACAATGGTAAATCATTTAAGGCTCTTCAAAACTATGACTAGCTGACTTATGTCAAAATGGTGTCCCTGGGAGCTTTCCATGGTAGCCCATGGAACTTGTGAGCAAAGGTGTGCCATTTTGGTTTTGGTATTCGATGCTGGTGTACCTTTTTATATAAGTTATTTAGATCGAGCTGGACTCATCTAATGCTTTCAATTGACAAAATATACAGCCTCAGCTGTTCACCATAACTCAGGAAAACTCCCGTGATACCTTTGTATATTTACGTCTTTTTTGAGATAATTCTTGATGTAATGAACCATTGGAAACGATTCCCTGATCTACCTACAGACCCGACTTACGCAAATTATACTGACACACTTCAAGATATACGGCCTGATGTCAAGATACAAAGAAGGACAAGGGCAAAGAAGAGAACACTGAACAGACCTAATAAAGTGGAAACGGTGATCAAGTCATCCAAATAGCTGACTGAGTCTCTCGGCGATGGGTACGAATTCTGGCTCTCCATGGTCTTCGACTTCTAGCGAATTACGGAAGACATTGAAGAGATTTTGATCTGAAGCAAACTGTGCACAATCCGCTTGGATGTGCTGATTAGCAAGTCGAATGATTGCACCTATAATTTGTGGACAGCGGTCACCTAACTTGACCCGTCTTCCAGGACTATATCTTCACTAATCCCGCGTCATAGGTACATTGAACAGCCATCTATATCATAACGTCGTCCGTGCTTTTCTAAACAAAAACCAACCCATGAAATTCCATGCCCCATATATGCGCATAAAGTGAAAAATCCCAAGTTTTTCCGACAACTGCGACACATCCGAAACCGAGCGGTTGTTCGGCGCGCAGACATCTCGATCAACAAGAGTGAAGTCAAGGGCGTTGAAAGGCATGACGATGACGACCATTTTTTTCGGCGACGCAGGGAAGCGAAACTGGGACAGGAGGTAGACCGATGTCCTGGTTTAGATATCGTCCTCATCATCATCCTCTGCAACACCGGCCTCGTCTTCTTCAAGAAGGTGAACCAAACGACGGGTCCGCCTCATGCGAGAAGTGGAGGCCTTGCAAACGCCGGGAAACGCCCTTAACCATTTGTTCTTCCGACTGCCTCGACGCCGATGTCGCCGGGGGTCAGAATCACGACCATCACGTCTGCGACGATCGCGGTGATGCTTGGCAGGAATGCCCGTTTCAACTCTCCTCTTCCAGGAAGTACTACGCGTACACGTCAGTATAAATCTCGACAGTAAATGATGAGGATGGACTGCTCCACAGGCTTGGGTTCACTTACGTAGTTTCCACTCAACTTCTGTTCCTGGTCCATCTGACTCTGGTACTTGTTGATACGAGGACGGTAACTGTTCGGGTCACGTCGGAAAGTCACATCCAAGTTCTTCAAGAACTTGTTGCAACCAGTGAGAAGGGATTCTGGAGCGTTCGCGTGAGCGTCAACAGATGGCTTGCCATCGAACACAATAACACGGTCCGCGAGATATGTGGCCATGATGAAGTCGTGCTCGACAATGAAGGCAGTCTTCTTGGTGTGCATGATGAAGCGCTTAATGACTCTGGCAGCCACGATACGTTGCTCGGAGTCAAGGTAAGCACTAGGCTCATCAATAAGGTAGATATCAGCTGGAATTCCAAGAGCCAACACGATGGCGACACGTTGCAATTCACCACCAGACAAGTTCTGAACCTCCTGGTCAATGAAGTCGTCGATCTTGAGGGGCTTGTACACATCGGTCTGGAACTGTGGCGACAAGAACGCAGCCTTGATACGCTTGAAGAACAGCTGGCGGACGGTACCCTGGAACTTCGGGGTGATTTTCTGAGGCTTCATGCTGATGTTCATGCGCGGCACGGAGACGTTGCCATCAGGCTTTTCAGCACCTGCAAGCATCTTACAGAAGGTAGTTTTTCCAGTTCCGTTCTCGCCCATCATGACGATGATTTCGGAATCGGTGAATCTTCCAGCGTCGATCTTGAGATGGAAATTACCAAGAGTCTTTTCCATAGATGGGTAGCTGAATGCGCGCGCCTTATCAACCATGAAGTCGTCACCAGCCTCAGCGAGACGGAAAGTGAGAGACTCCTCTCTGAATCGCAAGTTCTCCGTGGGGATATGACCATCCAAGAAAATATTGATACCTTCACGCACGGAGGCAGGGAGAGTCACTACACCGTACACGGCGGGTCTACCGTAAAGCACGCAAATGAAATCGGAAAGGTAGTCAAGAACCGAAAGATCGTGCTCGACAACAATGACATAATCGTCCGGACGCAGAAGCTCGCGGATGGTGCGGGCTGCAGCCAAACGCTGCTTGACATCGAGGTATGAAGAAGGCTCGTCGAACATGTACCTGAAGCATTGTTAGTGACAAAGTTCGCGTGTTTCACGTCGCGAATCGGCTCTTACACATCAGCTTGCTGGACGCAAACCAAACCAATAGCGAAACGCTGGAGTTCTCCTCCGGAGAGAAGATCAATCTCGCGGTTCTCAACTTGCTTGAGTTCTGCCATTGACCATTAGTACGTTGCAACAGCCTTCAAACTCGTACACAGCAACATACCGAGGACTTTCATGATGTGTTCCATGTTATCCATCTGAGCGCGAGACTTGATAAGCTCTCCAACCATCTTGACTGGTCCCTTCACAGCCTTGGGGATCTGGTCGACATACTGAGGCTTCACAACAGCCTTCAGATTGTCTTCCAAAACCTTGGTGAAATAATCTATACCCGTTAGACACACCACACGTTCCAATATATCACTCCGGGACACCGAAACTACATACTCTGAAGTTCAGAACCACGGAAATATCTCAAGATCTCTTCCCAGTCCGGCGGGTTGTCATATCGTCCGAGATTGGGCTTTAGCTTTCCACTGAGAATCTTCAAAGCCGTACTCTTGCCAATACCGTTTGTTCCGACGAGACCAAGAACCTGTCCAGGGCGTGGCATGGGAAGTCGGTGCAGCTTGAAGCTGTTGGCAGAATAACGATGCGTCACCTCGGTTTCCAGGTTGGTCGGCAGGTTGATGATATGGATGGCGCCGAAGGGACATTTCTTGGGACAGATACCGCAGCCGATGCAGAGGCGCTCAGAAATGAAGGCGATCTTCGAGTCGGGCGTGACTTCGATGCACAGTTTGCCAGTGCGTACCACGGGGCAAGATTTTTTGCATTCTTGGCGACATTTCTGGTTATATGAGCATTTCCGCTTCGCAAAGTTGAGAAAGATCTGTCCTTACTTTCGGTTTGCACTGCGAATCGCAAGTTTATCGAGTAAGCAAATTGTCCTAGGATCTGAAGGCGCGGCGAGAGGCTGCCGCGGGGCAATGGAAACACACCTTGTCACTATTGACAATGGCAATACTAGATAGAAAGATCAGTGAACACGTCAATGGGAGTAAGAAAAAGGACAAGAAATACCGTGTAAGCTTGTCAGACATGGTGGTCGATGATCTGATTCAATAACACGCTGAGGATAAAACAATGAACAGCAGACCGAAATCTGCTTGACACGAGAACCGGAAGCGAGTCAACCTCTACCGTCTTGGAGATGATGATGCCGCCGCAGATGAGCAAACAGAGCTCCAGATACCAAGGAGCCGCGCAAGGCAAAGCTGGCACGGAGTGGTCAAGGTAGAGAGAAAACGACGTAGAGCAGTGATGGGATGAAGATCCAAAGAGGAGGGGCACCTCCCCAGAGAAAACTATGTCAGTTCAGGAATTGTGGGATGGATTGGTGCCTGAGGCAGAAAGACGGTCTTGTTGCATTTGGGCGGCCGTCATTGGTGTTTGTGCAGAAGCGGCAGACTGCCGGCCACGTGATATGATGGGTGACTGCAGAGCCCGAGTCACTGGCTGGCAGCCTGAGGCAGGACAGGCTCGAACGCTAAGCCCTTCGTGGCCTCGCTTGCCGCTGCACTAAACCGCGCACAGCATAGCGGGTGACGGCCTGAATACTCAGGCCGCAGGAATCGGTCTCTTTCACTGCGACTCGCTCACTTCACAGCCGACGTACTCCAACTCTCCCGTCCCTTCTTGCTGCTCTCTACAGTACTACTCCCCAGCCGTCTCAGTACGATTCCATCGGGGTTCCTCTTCTCCACCACGATATTACCCACCCCTTCCTTCCTTTTCCTTCTCAAAATTGCTGGCTTAGCTTCTCCGTTCCTAGGGGTCACCAAGCTATGGATTGTGAGTATTTTTTTCGTGCTTTCTAGCGGTCCCAGACGTGTCCGTATACCGTCCGCCGGGGTACTCCTCCACGCTCTTGACCCACCGAAGCAACCCAAGACTTTTCCCTCTTTCCTCCTTCTTGGAATTGTTTTGAATGTCTTGTGGGCAAGGTCTTCTACTGCTGAGACTGTTGGAGCTGCTCGTGTCGTCTGTCGTGTCCTGCCTCAGCTGTCCTTCTTCCATGAACACTTTTCGTCGCGTCCATCCAGTTGCCATCAAGACACCCTCGTGTATCAAAACTCCATCTCTTATCCTAATCTACAGGCCCTTCAAGCTATTTTTACCAGATCTTGGATCGCCTGCACCTCATTGACCTCCCATTGTGCCTTTTACCGCCGTCTGGGCTTGAATTGAGCTTCAATGCTGACAAGCTGCACTGTCCGTAGCCAGTAGCATGGTGATCCCATCTGCTCCCGCACCGTCTACCATGGCGGCCTCGTCCAACGGCTATTTCGCCTCGCCTCTCGCTGATGACGCGATCCAGGGCGACCACGCAGTGAATGGCAGCCAGAACGGCTTGTCAGAGTCTTCCCGCGCCGTTTCCGAATCCTCCCCCGAACCAGATGCTGCCGACGAGTCTTACAAAGCCGAGTCTCCAAATGCCGACGATGACCGCGATGGAGACGGCAACTATGCAATGGAAAAGAGTGACAATCGCTCTGGCCAGTCGAGTGATGAAAACTCTTCATCTCCAGGAACCAGTCGCGGCACGAAACGCAAATCGTCGCCGGTTGACGAAGCGGAGTTCATGAGACAAAATCCAGACCTTTACGGCTTACGTCGCAGCGCACGAGCGCGTACTACACGTCAAGTCGCCCAATCGCTTTCTGATTCAGAATCGGATGCTGTTGCTCCCCGCGTGAAGCGCAGACGCCCAGTACCATCCCATCAATTCTCGAAACGTCCCTCTCGCTCGGCTACTCAGTCATCCTTCTCCGAATCAGAGAGTGATGAGTATGGCGGTGCTCGAAGCAAAGCCAGGCGTCGCCGTCTCATGCAGGCGGCTGCCAGCAACGAACCAATCCACGCTGAAGTTCGCTTCTCGACGCGAAACGCTTCCAAAGTATCCAACTACAACGAAGATGATGACGACTCAATATTTGATGACGATCCTGATGATATGACCCAGAACTATTGGGTGAACGCTGCAGATGACGACCGTCCGGCTGTTGACATCGTGCTCAATCATCGCTTGAAAGAGGGTGTGGATCCTAAGAACCCCAATCTCGGCCGCCATGACTTTGAGTTTTACATAAAATGGCAAGGCAAGTCTCATTATCATGCCACGTGGGAGACCACAGAGAGCCTCGGAAACTGTCGGAGTATCCGGCGTCTGGATAACTACGTCCGAAAAGTCCTGTCAGAGGAGCTTCGCTTGAATCATGACGAGGACGCCGCTCCTGAGGACCGTGAGAAATGGAACCTTGATCGTGAAAGGGATGTCGAGGCTATCGAGGACTACAAAAAAGTTGAACGTGTCATCGCTATGCGCGAGACTGACGACGGTATTGAGTATCTTGTGAAGTGGAAGCGTCTATTTTACGACTCATGCACTTGGGAAACCGAGGAGCTAGTCAGTAGTATCGCGCAGCGCGAGATTGATCGGTATCTGGATCGTTCCTCTCGCCCGCCCGTGTCCGACAAAACCGAATCCAACCCCGCGACCAGAAAGCCTTTCGAGACAATCAAGGGAACTCCAAGCTTTCTGCAGAATGGCGAACTGAAGGAGTTTCAGGTGAAAGGCGTTAACTTCATGGCCTTTAATTGGGTTCGCAACCGCAATGTCGTTCTTGCCGACGAAATGGGTCTTGGCAAAACCGTGCAGACGGTCGCCTTCATCAACTGGCTACGCCATGTGAGACGTCAGCAAGGACCGTTTATCGTCGTCGTGCCCCTGTCCACCATGCCGTCCTGGGCTGAGACGTTCGACAATTGGACTCCGGACCTGAACTATGTTGTGTACAATGGCAATGATGTCGCTCGCAGCGTGTTGCGTGAGCACGAATTGATGATTGATGGGAATCCTCGGCGTCCGAAATTTAATGTCCTCCTAACGACGTACGAATACGTTCTGATTGACGCACCGTTCTTGAGTCAATTCAAGTGGCAGTTCTTGGCCGTGGATGAGGCTCATCGACTCAAGAACCGTGACTCTCAGCTCTATGCCAAGCTGATAGAGTTTAAATGCCCTGCGCGACTTCTTATCACCGGTACTCCCATTCAAAATAATCTCGCTGAGTTGTCCGCTCTCATGGACTTCCTGAATCCTGGATTGGTCGATATTGATGCCGATATGGATCTCGGCTCTGAAGCAGCTTCCCAGAAGCTTGCGGAATTGACCAAGGCTATTCAGCCCTTCATGCTGCGTCGGACTAAGTCCAAGGTTGAGTCTGATCTTCCACCAAAAACCGAGAAGATCATTCGAGTGGAACTCTCCGATGTGCAACTCGAGTATTACAAGAACATTCTGACCAAGAATTACGCTGCATTGAACGAAGGCGCCAAGGGCCAGAAGCAATCGCTGTTGAATATCATGATGGAGTTGAAGAAAGCGAGCAACCACCCGTTCATGTTTCCCAATGCTGAAGCAAAAATTTTGGAGGGCAGTACTCGCAGAGAAGATGTCTTGAGAGCAATGATTACGAGCAGTGGCAAGATGATGCTGCTCGATCAGCTATTGGCGAAGCTGAAGCGAGACGGTCATCGCGTTCTGATTTTCAGCCAGATGGTGAAAATGCTTGACATTCTTGGCGAATACATGGAATTCCGTGGTTATTCCTATCAACGACTCGATGGGACCATCACTGCAGCATCCCGTCGTCTCGCCATTGAACACTTTAATGCACCTGATAGCAGCGATTTTGCTTTCATCCTTTCCACCAGAGCCGGTGGCCTTGGCATTAATTTGATGACTGCCGATACTGTCATTCTGTTCGACTCAGACTGGAATCCACAGGCTGATTTGCAAGCCATGGCGAGAGCTCACAGAATAGGACAAACGAAGCCTGTCAGTGTGTATCGTCTGGTTTCCAAGGATACCGTCGAGGAGGAAGTGATAGAGAGAGCCCGGAACAAGCTACTTCTCGAATTCATTACCATTCAGCGCGGCGTAACTGACAAGGAAGCGTCAGAGATGCAAAGCAAGATGGCTCGTAATGGCGTCATTGGGGAGCCCAATTCTACGGAGGATATTTCCAGAATCCTTAAGCGCCGTGGCCAGAAGATGTTTGAACAGACCGACAATCAGAAGAAGCTGGAACAACTCGATATTGACTCCGTGCTCGCGAATGCAGAGCTGCATCAAACGGAGCAGGAGGACATTCAAGCCGATGGCGGCGAAGAATTCCTCAAAGCCTTCAACTTTGTTGACATCAAAGTCGATGATCTTAGCTGGGACGACATAATCCCGAAAGAGCAGTTAGAGGAAATCAAGGCGGAAGAGAAGCGCAAGGCAGATGAGCGCTATCTCGCGGAAGTGATTGAGCAAAATCGACCACGCAAGCGCAATGTTCCTTCCGATGGTCGCGATTCACGCGAGGAACGCAAGGCCAAGAGACAAGCAAGGGCTCAAGTCGCCATGGACAACGGGGACGATTCTGACACAACGCATTCTTTGGATCCCAAACGCCCTCTTGTCGAGAAAGAGTATCGCCACCTTCTTCGTGCATTCTTGAGATACGGTGATATCGACGACCGTGAAGAAGATGTCATGCGAGAAGCACGTCTTTTGGACCGCGACAAGGAAACTGTGAGAGCTGCATTGCGCGAAATCACCGATAAAGCAGCCGCTCTTGTCAAAGAAGACACCGAAAAAATGGAAGCACTGGAGAGAACCGGAAAAGTGCCAACTAAGAAGGAAAAGAAGGCCGTACTTTTTGACCTTCATGGAGTGAAGCGACTCAATGCCTACACCATCGTCGAGCGTCCCCATGAGATGCGAATACTTAGAGAGGTTACGTCTGCTGTGCCAGACTTCAAGAATTTCCGAATTCCTGAGGCTACGAAGGCTGCTGATTACAGTTGTTCCTGGGGAGCTCGCGAAGATGGCATGCTCTGCGTTGGAATTGCCCGTCACGGTTACGGAGCTTGGGCGCAGATTAGGGACGATCCAGATCTTGCGCTTGCAGATAAATTCTTTTTGGAAGAACATCGGGTGGAAAGAAAGACCGAGCGGATGAATGCGGAAGACAAATCTACCAAGTCACCTGGAGCTGTACATCTTGTCCGTCGTGCGGATTACCTCTTATCCGTTTTGAAGGATAAGGTCAGCAATGGAACAAGTGTGACTGCAAAGAGGGCTGTCGAGAATCATCATCGGAACAACAGAAAGAGTAGTTCGCGCGCACAGGCCAGTGCTAGCGTATCTGCCTCGCCGGCGCCTTCAAGCTCTCGGAAAGGTCATCGCGATCCCGAACGGTCCAGACAGCGTTCGCATACCCATGGAGTCCGAGACAGTGTGGAACGACATCCTACACCGAGCCGCGACAGCCGGCCCAGATCTGTGCACGAAAGCGAGAAACCTCGTCACAGGATGTCTGACGCTTCGAGCGAAGATATCCGACGCCGCAAGAGCAATGAAAACGGAAATCCCGCGAAGGACGATATGTGCAGAAAGCTCTTCAAGCCAATCCGTGACGATCTTAGACGTGTCGCTTCTGTTACCAAAGAAAACTACCCTAGCAAAACTGAGCGTGCATCGGAACTTCGACGTCTTCTCCATAAGATCGGTGACTTCATCAGACGTACTCTAGAGGGTGAGAAGTCTGGTCCTTCTCTTGAAGTTCGCCTATGGTAAGTCCAAAGAAGCTTCTCCGATTCATACCATGGACCTTTTCTCTAACTTAGGAACAGGCACTATGTTGCTGTGCACTATTGGCCCAACAAGGAGGCTGGCGCCCAGCAGCTCAAGGACCTCTTCGATAAACTCAGGGCTGCCACGGCTAAGACCCCTGCCGATGGAGCCTAGAGTGGACGTACCTCGAGGTACCTGTCTGCTTCACATACCATCTGCATTTACGGACAGAATCATACCTTCGTCAAGAGAGAATCTTTTCTACTTTTTTGAAATCTTCAATTGGGACATCAACGTGGCGCTTGCCCTTGTTTCTACACACATGTTGGGCAGTTAAGGGAGCGTTCAATCTTCTATCTATTTCTGTGGGATCACATCTTGTCAGAGTGCATGGCGATGGCGTTGGCATCATATTGGGCGGTCGAAAACAAGCGGATATCGCATGATGTATGCATGACGGTTCTGTGTTATGTTTTCTATTTGTTCTTTCAAGATACCCTTGGCCCCATCCTTTTTGGATGGCGGGGCCTTGTGGTTATTTTGTTGTTCATGTACTGTATTTGGGGACACTCTCACTGTTGGAGTTCTGGTCGTGGCATTCGGGAGGTCCCATCCAGATTTCGTTCCTCGTTCTAGATATTCTTACATGGACTGGCTGGGCTTGTCTCCAGACGGAGACATGGGCTCGGCCTCCCACTGAAAAGGTCAGACAGGTGGAAATAAAAAACTGACTTCATTCAACATCGCCTCTATCATTTGTATGCGTTGTAGCATCCTAGCTCCATGATCATTTGCATGTAGGTCATCGAGAGACCAGCAGAAGAAACCATCTATGAGTGGAGAAAAGACATTACCGCGAGGTTGAGCGACAAATGTTCCCTCACTACTGGTTTGCTTAGCCTTAGTATTAATGAAGGAATGTCTGCAAGAGTTTGCACTTGACTGGATGTGAAGCCACTTTAAGCCGAATGCTTTGGAAGGAAAACATAAAGTACATGTATTAACCATAATGCGGAGTAGTTCAGACAAGCAGATAGACAGCCCTTTGTCCCATGCGAAAGAGTAGCAGCAAAGCCAATTGAAGTAGTATTCCGGACCGCAAATCCCAACTCCCAGACAATCGTACCGACAATAGAATGAACCCTGTATGAACCCCTTTCGTGTTACAAAGCAAGACCCCCAGAGACAGGTTCTGCTCTCACATCTGATGATGCCGTATTCATTGTTCGCTCTTGGTGTTGTTGCTGTAACTTCTCCAGGCCGTTCGCAATGTTCGTCGCATCAGCCGACTGTTTGCCATCTGCATTCATTATGGCCTTGAATAACTGAACTTCCGCATCAATGAGGTCTTCGAAAATCGCTTCCTTCTCCCGCCACGCCTGCTTCCTTTTCGGTCCAATCTTCTCCCATTCACTACGCAGTCCTGCGCCTTCCTGTTCCGCCCAATGGATCTGACGTCGAAGCAACCGGTACAAATCGCGCGGGCGGAGGGACAGCTCATGCTGGTCGAACCCAAGCTCTGGGCCGAATCCAGGCAGCTCGATCTCGTCGAGGTCCTCAATCTCCCCGGCGTCGCTTTCACCGCCGCCGAAGTGCTCTGCTTCGTCCTTCGGCGGGTGCGACAGCTTCAGCTTGATGCGCTGCAGCTTACTCGCGGGCGTGGTGTTACTGCCTAGAACGCCGAGCGCTGGGTTGTGATGTTTCGGGACGGGGTCGGAGGGGCGGAGTGCTTCGGTCTCATGGACTGTTCGCATGTGCTTTGCGAGAGCGTCGGATCTAGTGAAACTGCGATCGCATTCTGTCAAGCGGTCAATCTTGGTGCTTGCAACTGGATGATTAGTTCCCAATGAGACAGACGTGCCTGGTAGTGTGCAGTAGAAAGGCTTTTCCCTCGTATGACTTCTCATATGTGCTCTAAGCGCATATCCGCTCGCGTGCGTTTGGCCCTTTCGGCTGCAGTCAATCCACTCGCAGGAATACTTCTTCTGTCGGCCTCCGACGTGCTCGTCGTGGATGTGTCGGACAAGGCCGTCCATATTCCCCAAGTCGCCGGCATCGCATCCCTCCCACCGACACACAGTCACCTGATCCTCGCCACGACCGCTGTAATCATCGTCCTGGCCGGCACCTATAAGTGCGACAGTAGTGGGAGAGTTGGGGATGTCACCGGAGGTATCGGAGGATATTGAAGTCGAAGGGGAAGTCGGAGGCATATCGTCTTGAAACGAAGAGAGAGGGGTTTGGCGATCCCAAGAGGCGATTCCAGTGCGACGACGCTTCGAAGGCGGCATATTCGACGCGGACGGCGACTGTCCCTGGGTATCTGGCCTCGCATCCTCGTGGTCCGAGGAGCTCTCGAGATTGAGGGAGGAGAGAGGAGAACCTGGAGACTCGGCCATTGTGGGACTTGGGGTCACGCTGTAGTCAAAGATAGAACGGATGAATCGAATTGGATGAGAAATGGGTCCGATTGAAAGTCGTAAGCTGCTTGCCTTGGGAAGCTCTGGGGGTTCGAAAGTGTCGAGTATACTTTACACTGCATGGCTGGGCACGTGATGACGCTATTTGCTGGAGGAAACAACTTTTGTCGTTGACTCTTTTCCATTCACGCCTCGCCAACAGTTTTTGATAAATGGGCTGCGATACACCAGCACCATCATAATTGCATTTGGTAACACGAATCGGAACATTCATTCTTCCTTTTCTCCTCAGATGACTCTGTATCCTCAGTGTTCCCTGAATCGGCTGTATTTACATGATGCCAGACCTCGACATAGAGGCAGGAGGCTGCGAATAGCTGTGTAACACTTGCGTGGTAAGTCTGCTTGATCTTCTACACACCCAACCTCAGTGCTATGATGAATCAAATAAGAATTCTGCAATTCCGACAATCTCCTTGTGCTGTGAGATTGCATGTTGACCTCTTCTACACTTGATCTGACATCGCACCTCTCTCTGCTTGAATCTACCTTCTCATACCTATGCATGCTTTCCGGCGCTGACAGTTACAATGACAGATAGAGAATCTCAATAGGATGAATGGATGATATCTACAGAATCTTGTATATTCAGGCCTGGCATATGTGGACATTCAGATATTAGATAATTCTTCACGTTGTGGAACCTCCGCGCCTTCTCCTGCTGGCTCAGTAGCACATCAGTATCGGCTTCCAACAACCTTGTTCTGCTTCAAGATGTTGTCGATCTCGGCCATCTCTGCATCAGTCAACAAGGGCACGCCCTGCAGGTTCTGCGTCACCCTGCTGCTCGTAGTCGCTCCAGGAATCGGGATCATGGTTGGCATTCCTGGCTTGCCACTCAAGGACAAGATCCAGCCAATTGCAACTTGGCTTGGACTGACTCCCTTGCGGAGCGCGAGTTCGTTAACTTCGCTGACCAGCTTCCTATTCTGCTCCATGGCCGCATCTTGGAACTTGGGAAGCGTCTTCCGGAAGTCACCATCAGGTAGCTCTGATACATTCGTAAAAGCGCCTGCCAATATACCCCGGCCCAGAGGCGAGTAGGCGACAATGGGAATGCCCAGTTCTGCACAGGTCTTTGCGACGTCATTCTGGAGGATATCTATGGCGAACAGTGACAGTTCGACTTCGACTGCGGCGATAGGGTGGACCTTGTGTCTGTAGAATCATCCCGTTAGATGAGCGTTTCTCAACCTTAAAATGACGTTTCGGAAGCAGACGTACGCTCGTCGAATAGTCTCCGCATCCACTTCACTCAATCCGATGCCTCTGATCTTGCCCTCCTTGACCAGCTGAGCTAGGATGGTCACAGTCTGTTCCACGGTGGTATTGGGGTCTTGTCTGGCACATTCGAAGATGTCGATGCTCTTCTTCCCGTCGAGGACTCGAAGGCACTCATCGACGCTTCGACGGATGTTTTCTTCGGACCCATCCGGAACGAGTTGGCCTGGCTTCAACCCTCCCTTGATGCTCAAGACAACCTTGTCCGCCTTCTCAGGGTACTTGGTGAAGTACCGATTGAGCAAGTGTAAAGAATTGTATTCCGGTGTGCCGTAAAGCTCGCCGCCATTCCAGAAGTTTGCGCCCAAGTCCAGCGCTGTGTCTAGGGTCTCGAAGCATTGCTCCTCGGATGGCGGCTGTGGGTTCCATGTCATTCCTGTGAGGTTTCAATTGCAGGGATTGTCAGCGAGTTATCTTCGGAACGGGCGTAAAGCAGTATCGATGCAGTATCGACGGACAATCGTCAATGCTGCCCAAGCTTTCATCGAGTAGGAAATTATAGAAGGCGATCGCAACATACTCATCAATCCAAGGCCGATTGGGCCGATTTCTCTTCCAACGAGAGAAGGCATGTTGGAAATCGTTGCTATCGTAGAGAAGATTCGTAGCAGTGGGTTTTTTGGTATGAAAAGTCCAAGCAATTGAACCCTGTGGTGAGGTTGTCGGGTGTTTTATTGTGCTAGTGTTTGACAATGTCGTTCTGATTATTGCATCATGGCACTGGTTTTATCTCCGTTCGCCCATCTAATTGCCGATCTTCCACGGATTTCCAACTGCATCCGCAGCATCAACGCCAGGTTTCGAGCTCCATCCCTTGGGATCTTCACGGCGTTATTTCGAGAAGCGACTGTTGAGTTGCACTTTGCTTGCAGAGAGTCGAAGACTTGGTAGCCCGCTTTCGGAAGAGAGGAAAGCTGTCGGTCAGCATGGAGAGGAGGAGTGAGCAGACGAATGGTGACCGACAACTTAAGTCCGCAAGCATCGGAATTATTATCCAGATGATTCCAACAACCGTCCGTACAGTATACTACTTCCGATGGGCTTCTATGACTGGTCCCATTTCGATCGTCCACGACTTCGTCGATTCGCTCCTCTGCACGAGGAGACCAAAACTGATACTGATTTACTGAATGAGCTAGGGCAGTGAAAGCTATCAATGAACTGGCTCACAAGAACCGCGCTGTGGAAACAGGAATCGCATCAGATTCAAGAAGTGGCATGTATAGACGGCTAACTGCCAAGTGAGATCTATCTATCTACTATTCATCTCGTACTGTTTTCCCCAAAAACGCCAAGATCCTCATAAACGCTGACATGAACGCGCTGAACATGAATAACCACGACACCCTTTTGGAAAAAAAATCGCAAAGTACAAACTCCAGTTGATTCTAACCAAACCAGTTAAAACAGTCCGAACTCGTCACTATCGTCCAAGGTGTCCTTGACTCTCTGGGAAATCGCATCAAGCAGGCTTTGGATGTATTCGGGGGTGTCATCATCACTGGTCGTGTCGTCTGAGGTCGAACTCGCAGTAGAAGCTTCGGTGGAAGAGTCTCCAGACTCGTTCGTGGTCGGGGTCGGCGTTGGGGTCGGAGTCGAGCTTGGAATCGAGATCAGCGTTGAAATTGGGGTGGGCGTGCTAGACGACGTGCTGTTGGCGTTGTTGAGTAGGGAGGGGTCCAGCAAGCCGAGAGCTGCGATGATATCGGAGATCAAGCCGTTGGGATTTGGCTCAATGAGTCTCTGTGATTCGTGGGTTAGCCATTTGGGAATCTCAAAAGTGGCAGACGCTAAGTTGAAAGGAATGTGGCTCAGGTACTAACCGGGCTAGGAGCTCGTGCGCTCAGCGGTTTGGTTGGTGTTCTCTCTTGGCCGGTCAAGATGGGTCGAGACTGGACCATTGAGGACATGGCCAGCAGAGCAAAGAAGACGAAAGTGATGAGCATGGAAGGCTTGGCGAAGAGAGCAGACATTGTGATTGATGTCTCGTGCGATATGAAGAACTCAAAGAGAAGATTTCTTGATTTAGCAGTCTTGAATTGATTTGCTTCGTGTCAAATTTGACGTCAAATGAGCAAGATAGGACGGCGATGTTGATGATGATTGGATTGAACCCTGGATGAGCTTGGCTGTTGCTGCTATGATCAGGGATCCTCATGAGCTTCATATACCTTTGGTCTCGGCACCATCGCACGTTCGAGACTGCGGCCGTTTCTCTACCACTCTGCGGAATGCAGAAGGCTGGTCAAGGTGTCGCATTTCGAATACCGTCCGCCTCCACGGGCCCTGAGCCTAGAGCGCGCGGACAAAACTAGACTCTGGTTCTAGACACGAGTTTGGCTTTCTCGCGAGAAGGATAGAGATGCTTAATGAAGCCACGATATGCTTAAAGTGACCTTCGCCAAGCATTGCTTGATCTTTTGTGCTGCAAAGAGATTTAGACGGTCGTTGACCACTGATGTAGTATCATATTGCTCTATATCAGGAACACCATGTACCACAGTACGGTAGGTCCCATTTAACTCATCAATCAACGTCATTTCATTCTGAGATCTGGCAGCTGAATCTCCAGGTACAATGGAGATCTTGTGGCGAGTTTTCTTTTCCAGAATAGTCCTTGATGGCTGCCAGTCGGGAGGAGGTGATGCATACATTCTTGAGACAGCGCCACACATTCCAGAGCGTTGTCAAGGGCTCCGGGGCCCCAGACCACTCGCCACACTCTATCATGATGTCTGGACCATCCCCGACCGCACTTGAGAATGCCGAGTAGATCTCGATCGATGGTGGCTAGAGTTCGGCAGTCAGAATGCCAGTCTTGAGGTATGGCTGGGATACTTGGGCAACACACAGCGCGCAGTGCCAGGCGTGCAACGTGATATTACTCCCGAATTTCCTTTGAGACATGTCAATCAATCAGCATATTTAGAAATGGAGACTTCACTGGAACAAGAGTCTATCCGCTTCGGATCGAATGGTTGATCGTAACACGGCATCCAAGTCAACTCTGTAGGTGGGTTGCTTCGGCTATCTCGCCTTCGGACTCCTCTCGATGCTCTCTCGCTGAGGCGAGGTTCAACTGGAATCTCCCCACAGGCATCGTCGGAAGAGACCGCGAAAGATGAAGTATTTAATCCATCCAAATCATACTGTCTTAAGAATCGCACCTTCACCTCTATAGACTAGGTTCTCTTTTCTGATCGTCAGATATCTACCCGTCCGAATCAGCCTGCCAGAGTCCATTACAGTCCAAACAAACGCAGGTCAATTACTACGCACTCCGAACTCATTGAGAGCGATTGGAATCGCGTCACCTCAGACCCAATATATCCATATCCACGACATCAAGATGTCTACAGACCCCAAATTCAACGACCTCCACAAACAGCTCCGTGACGAGGGCATGATAACCCGCCGCGCAGTCCTGGGCGACGAGTACGTCAACCGCGCGACAGCCAACGGATCCAGTGAATTCGCCCAACCTCTCCAGGAGATGGTCACGGAATGGTGCTGGGGCAATGTCTGGACACGCCCTGGTCTCGATCGTAAGCAGAGAAGTCTGCTCAACATCGGGATGTTGATGGCGCTGAACCGCGCGCCGGAGTTGGCGCTACATGTTCGCGGAGCCATCAATAACGGACTGACGGAGCTGGAGATTCGAGAGGCTATTCTGCATGCTACGGTGTATTGCGGGGCGCCGGCTGGGATTGATGCAATGAAGACGGCGGAGAAGGTGCTGAATGAGATGGAGGAGAAGGGGGAGTACAAGAGGCTGTTGGGAGGGAAGCAGCAGCAGTAGATATTGATTCCTTCTCAATGTGTTCATCTTGGTTCATCCCAGATGATGAGTGCTCATCGATTGATAAGGTAGTATGGACCCGCTGGACTATACATTGATGAGTACGAACAGTAAAATGCATTATACTGGCCACACCCTCTATGCTAGATGCCCAGAGACATATCCACGACCAGTTTCCCGCCTCCTCCACGGTGATACTCGGCAACGAGATCATTCAGATCGGCCAGTGCGTAGGTCTTCAGGACGGCTTTGATGTGATGCTTGGCAGCAAACTCGAGCATCTCCTCTGCCGTCTTGTGGCTCCCATACAGACTCCCTAGTACTGAGATATCTCGAAACACCACATCATACGAAGACAGATGGAATCCCTCCTTGGGAAAGGAAACGATCACGCATTTGCCATGATTTCTCAGCAATTGCACACCATAGTCAAATGCCGCCTGGCTTTCAGGCAAGATGATCACTGCGTCGAGCCCCATCTCTCCTCGATGCTTCTTCCCATCCCTCTCTCCGATCTGGCGGACAGCCTCCTCGGCAGTTTCGACTCTTGAATCCACGATCCTTGCCCCCGTGTTCAACTCTCGTGCTAGCTTCAATGGCATGTCGGCATTATCAACTCCCCAGACCTCAAACCCCATCTTCGTAGCGAACTGCAATCCGAGATGACCCAAGCCACCTCCGCAGCCTACAATCCCAACCCGCTGTCCTGGCTGAAGCCCGCACTTCTTAATCGCAGCATAGATCGTGACCCCCGCGCACATCATCGGCGCCGTTTCCACGGCGCTCATTGCGTCAGGGATCCGCACAAGTTGTCTCGAGTCTACGACGGCGTATTCAGCGAAACCGCCATCTCTGCTGATCCCACTCGTCCTTCCCTCGGGGCAGTAGACGGAGTAACCTGCTGGATCGCTGTCCGGGCTGCTGCTGTCATCACGACATTCGTCGCAGACGCCGCAGGGATGATATTTATTGCAGCATACAGCGACTCGGTCGCCAACATGGAAATTTGAGGCCGGAGATGTGGCGTTCGTTGGAATGGACACAATTGTTCCTGCGAACTCGTGGCTGCCGATCAGTGGGAATGATGGCGGATCTGGTGCCATCAGCCCCGCTGCGAGCACTGCGTCGGTATGGCAGTATGACGCGGCGTCCACTTTGATGAGGACGTCGTATGGCGATGCGAGAGACGGGATGGGAATGTCGCGCAGCTTGTATGATGTGTTGAAGGCTTCGAGACATTGAGCCTTGAATGTCGGAGGAAGAGTTCCTGGAGATGATTTGGTAGCCATTGTTGTGTTTGATCGGTCGTGAAAGAACTGGATGATTTTACGGGTAGACTGGTGAGAAATGCGGGATAGAATACTAGTAACGAGTAGCAAGTCACTCAAATGAAGAATAAGCAATGAGATGGATTAGAACATATTGAAGTCAAGCATGCAGTTAGAAACTGAGGGGAGCATTCCAAGGCAAGCGACGATCCCATTCGGTAAATCCATCGGCGACTGTGGAGCAATCCTGTATGATTCATGATCGCCGAACGACTTCAGATTCAGATCGAGCTTGCTCCCAGCCCCCATGTACTCTCTCACTCTTGGCCAATTATCCTCGGATGGATAAGTCCTGAATTCTCATCGCGGATGTAGTCCCACCAAATACTACAACGTTGCCCATCGCTAGCGCCCTTCTCGAGCAAGGATGCACTTAATCCTGTAGCCTGCAGCAAGACTGTAGAGTATATATATGGGTTGGAGAAGGATCATGCTTCACATTCACGCAAATTCGTCTATAGCGGCAGCAGTATATACTATTGTGTTGCATGATTTAAAATCGCGTACAATGCTCATTCTTGCGGTCTTATCGCTGCTCTGGCTTGCTCCAGGATGCAATTCAACGCAAGTTCCTCTCACCTCGAATCACGACTCCTCGTCATCGCCACTAGATGGGACTTTTGCACAGAAAGTTGACTGGACTTTGCAGCATTTCCAAACACCTGGTCTCGCAGTTTCGGTAATTCGTGATAACGAGGTTTTCTCCAAGGTAAGTTAGTAGTAGTATCCATCTGATACTAATCTAATACAGCAAAGCAAATGTTTATGTAAGTTATAGGCAATGAGATCATGAGTTCAGGGCTACGGGGTCTCTGATATCTCAACCAACAAACCCGTCACAGAGCACACTCTCTTCCACACGGGAAGCACAACCAAAGCCTTCACCGCAGCCGCGGTGTCTCTTCTCGTTGACGACAATGTCAACTACCCCGACATTCAGTGGGACACCCCCATCCACAAGATCATCCCGGACGACTTTGTGCTTAGCGATGACTGGTCCACTACCCACGTCACTATAGAAGATGCTCTATCGCACCGATCAGGCCTGCCGCGCCATGATCTCACATTGACACTCGCCAACACCACCCTGCGAGACTCGATTCGGAAACTCAGACATCTGCCTCTTACGGCTCCCATCCGCACGAAGTTCCAATACTGCAATCTCATGTTCATGGCAGCTGCTCACTTGATCGAGACAGTTACCGGCCAGTCGCTTGCAGACTTCTGCTATGAAAAGCTCTGGGCCCCATTGAACATGACAGAGACATACCTAAGAGTGCAAGACGCCCAGGCTGCTGGTGCGGATATCTCCCATGGATACCAAGTAAACCTTCAGACAGGCGAGCTTGAAGATTCGCCGAACCGGCTAGGGGGCCATGTGCGAGGAGCCGGAAACATCCTCTCCTCCGTGACAGATTATGCAAAGTGGATTCGCGCAATGATCGAACGCTCTGCACCGATCTCTCCACAGGGCCATGGGACGCTGGTCAGCGCTCATTCAATTGCCATGCCGGCGGTAATGCCGCCCGACACGGCCCCGACGACCTATGGTCTAGGTTGGATCATCCATTCGTATGCGGGTGAGGTTCTGATTGAGCATTCGGGCGGAGTGCCAGGCTTCGGGACTTGGGTGCTGTATCTTCCTCACCGACTGTATGGTTATGTTCGGTAACAATATGATGGGAGGGAATGCGGCCGAGGTAGTCCTGGGGTATCATTTAATCGATGAATTCCTGGGCGTTCCTGAAGATCAGCGGACCGATTGGGTTGCAAGGTGAGGATGGAATTCTCGATCCAAAGATACACTCCTTCAAGTATGCTAATCACGCTTTATCAGAGGAGATGCCCTTCTGAACACTTTCAGGATAAATAACGACACGGTTCGCAATCTTTATCCTAACATGCCTCCTGAACCACTTCCATACCCCCTGAATCTCTCTGACTATGAAGGCATCTACACTCATCCCAGCTATCCCACCCTAAATATCACCAGAGATTGTCCGGAATCGAGCATATTCCCACCATTTTCTGGCAGTCATGAAGCCGCTGTTCGACCTGAACCCGTAAGACTCTGCGCGAACATCCTAAACTCAACTATAGATGCCCGGTTCGAACTCAGGCACATCTCAGGGACCTTCTGGGTCTTTGGAAAAGAAATGTGGGGCACATCTAATGCTAAGAAAGCGGAGTTCAGAATCAATGTTGAAGGAGAGGTGAGTGATCTGGGGGTGGAGTTTGAGGAGTCGATGAAAGGCGTTGATCAGAGAATTTGGATGGAGAAGGTATAGACTATTGACGTGAACGTCGAAAGATCCTTTGAACTGCATACTTGACAACTAGTGCCTGCAAGATACAAGTTGACTTCATTATGGATTATACGAACACTGTAAAGCCATAAGATCATGGAGAAATGGAAACGCTCGCCCGACGCAGGAACTGACTTCAAACAAGATGAATATGACGGCGCCTGAATTCACAAAAAGGTCTAAGATTCGGCGCGAAACACATGGTGAATGCATCCTTCTGCACATTCGTCGAATTTCCACGCGCCGACATCGTCGCCAATGGTCAGTTTCAGCGTCGTGAAAATGATCTCCTCGTATAATGCCTTAGCAGAGCCTTTGGCTCGTCTATGCCAGGGACCAGTGCCTCCGCGTTGTGCGTCAGCTTTGTCGCGCCAGATGCCTGATATCGTGGAGCAAATGGTTAGCAGTCCCTCCGAGACGGGTAGCCAGATATTGAATACAATATATAGGGTTCAACGTACACGTCGCCAGATTCTCATATTTCTCATTCGGCGTCCCGAACCAATACTTCAACAATCCACCGCTGACCATCGCCTCCTGATGCGAATGCATGTCCAGCTGAGTCAACAGGTCACGATTCGCCGTCGGCAACAGCCGAGATTGAAAGACAACGACATAGAACTCTTGCTTCTTCCACAGATAGCCCTCCACCTCGGCCATATCCCTCAGGAAGTCGAAGACAGCTCGCCAATTGAACGCCTCCGTGTACGGAGCTGTAGCATAGTCTTCCCGGATAGGTTTGAAGATAGTCAGAGCCTTTGCGAACAGTTGATTCGGGGTGTCTAGCGTCTTCAGATCTAAGAGGTGCAGCGGACTGTTGTACGGGGAGGCTATCAGCAGATCGTCTGCTGATTTGGCGGCTGAGTCGGGTCTATGGCTGAATTGAAGCTGCAATGATGCTGCTGCATGGAATGCAAGAGTCTTCCAGTCCGATGTTATCAGGCTGTGGTGGATCAGATATGGTGGTGAGCTTGGTCGAGTCGGATTCTTTGGTTTGGATGAGATTGGAAGAGCAGGCGCTGGATTTCGAACTGCTAGAGTCATCGGAAAGAGCCTTACGGCTAATGTGGACTATTCGATCTCGCAAGAGAGAGCAAAGGGGGAAAAGAAAAGGAGATGCAAATGTACTGTAAGTACAACCAGCTCAGCCCTATGTATGTATGCTCTATGAAGTTCTATAGAGGCGTTGCACAACCCGGAAAATGCTAGGACAACTGAAGAACAGCAAGAGAAAAGAAAAGCAATTGATTCTATATAGCACTTCATTGAAAGAAAAATTGGAACTCCTTTTTCTATCTTTCCCTGTTTCCATATTTCCCACTTTTCTTTCTGGGGGCGTTGTGCGACTTTCTTGAGTGCGCAATTCCAGTGTCCCAAGCACGCAATATTCGGTGCTCCAGCATTGACCCATCCATGGACTGATCCATGGAACCCTTAACAGGCTCCAGGAGGACTCCAATACCCCGTCAAATAAAGCCGATAACTCGTTCTGGGCATCGCGGAGTTTCTCTTCACAATGCTAGAACCCGTAGCTGAAGGCCCTAGGTGTCGATATCTGGCAGGACGCTGTGGTGATGACAGGTGGGAAATTAAACTTCGATAAGGTTAAAGCCTACTAAGGTAGTTCCCTCGTGCATGCTGTACTAGTCAATCCAGACAGACCTCTCGAGCTCCATTGGGAATCTAATCACGACGGTAAATTTCCTTACCAACAACGGAATCGGCCAGTCTTTTGGTGTTTGGAAGGCTTGGCAATGGGGCATACGAGCAGACATTTTGCTGGGATGCATCGAGGGACAATTCCAAATCTCTCGTGACTACTTGTACACCCTCTCGGAAGAGTTGGTGTTTTGCTGAGTCAGTTGGAGGCTCTGGAGATGTCTACCACTAAAACAAATGTTCGTGGAAATTGTCCTTCATTCAAAACCCCCAGTCTATCTATCCTGCAGATGGAAAATGGTATCATGCAAGTCATGGAATCCAACCTAACGCCCCAGACGCCGTACAGTGCCCGATATCGCGAGAAGTAAGGACCAAAGAAAACATGGACTCCACCTCTGCTATACAAAGCCTGCTCAACCTTACTGCTTCGACGGTGGTGGAGGAGGCGCCATCTTGCCCTCTCCCGTATCGATTTTTTTCTTGGGCGGCAACGGTGGCACCTTGAATCCTCCGTTTTCGCCTGTAGCAGTACTGCTCTGATTTCCAACCTGGGTGAAAGTTCCCGACTTGAACCACCGATCTTCTTCAGCCTTGCGTTTCCGGTTCAATTCCGCCTGTACCTTTGGATCAACAAGCTCCAGACCTTGAACAGGTGTGAAGGCGATCGTACTGGCAGTGCCTGCGGTGCCTGCCAATGATGGGCCCACGCCCGACGTGCGTAAACCTTTGGCTTGAAGCACGCTCGCAGTTCCGGCGCTACCTTGACCAAAGCCTCGCAGCGAAGAAGCCGTGCCGCTGACAGGAGTTGCTGCTCCCCAGCCTTTGTTCGACTTGCTGAGTTTGGCTCTCGTTCTCTGGTCAATCTGAGCGGCGCGGATTCGTCCATCATTCATTTGACCAAGCATTCCCAACCCCACGGTGCCTTCTCCCGTTCCATATCCGACCTCTGCTTCTTCTTTGCCAAATGCCACCCTGTTCTGTGCCTTGCGCAACTCCGTCATGGCAATTGCTTCCTTGGCCTTCCGAGCTCGGCGTCCACCTCTCTTTCTCGAAGGCTTATCATCTGGCGCGGGTAGCGCCCGGACGCCAGCATTGGGCGGAGGCTCTGTGAGTTTCTCCAAGCGCTGAAAGCATTGCTGCTTCAGGTCTTCTCCCAATGAGCCATCGGGACTAAATCCTGCGGCATCCGCCCGAATCGCTAGAACCATCTTTGCGGCAACGATGCGGATTGCTTGCCGTTTGAGGTCGTTCGGAACGCCTTGTATGATTGCTGAATTGTAGAGAAACCCTTGCGACCTGATACCGATGTTCGTAGCGAAGCCCAACCCTTCCTTTCTTTTCGAGCCTTGAGCAGCTAAATTGCACGCGGGCACCTTTGCAAGTTCGCGGAGTCCACCAGTCTGATTGAGAAATTGCGCAGCCGTCTCGGGTCCAATCAACTTTGCCAGGTTTGGCGCGATCTGATTCATGCGCGACTGGATGCTCTCAGTCAGCGCCCTTCGCTCTCTGTCAAGCTTCAAGATCCTCTCGCAAGTGTCAAGAACCACTTTGAGTTCCGACTCTGTCATCTCCCGTCCTCGTGTAGTTGTTCCTTCTACCGCGACGACCATCAGCGATGGACCGTCCAGAATCGACTTTAGTGGTGCGCCGACCATATTGTCCGCAGACGATGACAGCGCTTTGATGTCGGACAACGGGCCATTCTGGAGAATCGCAACCGTCTTCGCATAGTCAATAGGATTCGTGACTAGGGTTTCTAGCTCAGGGAACCGAATAGAATAATGATCGCGTAGAACTTTGTGGAGTCGTGTGAGCTCGTCTTGAGTCGAGATTGCGACGTCAAACTCGTTGGTGACCTCCGCGCCAGTCTCCGGGCCCGCTTCTTGCATCTCTTCTTCTCTGCCATCTTCGGGTTCTTCGACGGCCTGGAAGTCTTCGTCCTCCTCCTCAAAATCCCTCAAGAGCTCTTCGGCGTTCGACATGATGACCGTAGTGAAGAGCAGTTAGTGTCCAACAGCTGAAAGTTCCGATCTCAGAACTGTGTTGCCACGGGGAATAGAAGGTCGCCAACCTTCGAGCTCAAGCTTCGGTGCTTAGTCATCCGTTGATGGAAAACTTTCGGGTGGCGGTTCAAACCTCAAGAGCGGGTCTGGGACATCTTGTTTGCAGCTTGCAACGAGCGGTTCATCACAACGGTGACCGAGCTCGGATCATCGATTTTCTGATCCAGCTCTGAGAAGCTCAGACCGGTATTACCTCTGCTCGACCCGCCTGTCTCGCTACCTGCTCATTGTGATCGTGTCGCCCACTGCTTTACATCCGAGTTTCATCCAAAGTGAACCTTTACCTCCACAAGCCTGGGCCGTCTGCCTCGAGACCTCTCATTTCGAAAACATCGCTTTCAGTGCACAATGGATTCTTCGCACGGCCCTCCCAGGGTCAAGAACAAGGCTCCTGCCCCCATCCAGATCTCAGCGGAGCAACTGCTCCGTGAGGCTGTCGACCGGCAGGAGCCCGCGTTGCAGGCGCCGACGCAGCGCTTTGCAGATCTCGAGGAGCTGCACGAGTACCAGGGCCGGAAGAGGAAGGAGTTCGAAGACTATGTTCGCCGCAACAGAATCAATATGAACAACTGGATGCGCTATGCTGCATGGGAACTGGAGCAAAAGGAGTTTCGACGAGCACGGTCTATCTTCGAACGAGCGCTGGACGTCAATCCCACCTCGGTGGTCCTATGGATCCGGTACATTGAGTCGGAGATGAAGAATAGGAATATCAACCACGCAAGGAATTTGCTGGATCGCGCTGTGACGATTCTGCCGCGTGTGGATAAGTTGTGGTACAAGTATGTCTACATGGAGGAAACGCTGGGTAACATACCCGGTACCCGTCAGGTGTTCGAGCGTTGGATGTCTTGGGAACCGGATGAGGGTGCCTGGAGTGCATATATCAAGCTCGAGAAGAGATACAATGAGTTCGAGAGAGCGCGGGCTATTTTCCAAAGATTCACAGTTGTCCATCCTGAGCCCAGGAACTGGATCAAATGGGCTCGGTTTGAAGAGGAGTACGGTACGAGTGAGACGGTGAGGGAGGTCTACGGACTGGCGATCGAGACGCTGGGTGAGGATTTCATGGACGAGAAACTCTTCATTGCCTACGCCAAGTTTGAGGCCAAGCTCAAGGAGTATGAGCGTGCAAGAGCAATCTACAAGTATGCTCTGGATCGCCTTTCTCGCTCCAAGTCCATGGCGCTTCACAAGGCATACACCACCTTTGAAAAGCAGTTCGGTGACAGGGAAGGCGTCGAGGATGTCATCCTGTCCAAGCGCAGGGTTCAATACGAAGAACAGCTCAAGCAGAACCCACGGAACTACGATGTCTGGTTTGACTTTGCGAGGCTAGAAGAGACTTCTGGCGATGTGGAACGTGTGCGTGACGTTTATGAGCGCGCCATTGCGCAAATTCCGCCGTCGCAGGAAAAACGCAACTGGCGACGGTACATCTACCTTTGGATATTCTATGCGATTTGGGAGGAAATGGAAAGCAAGGATATTGAACGCGCACGACAGATCTATAACGAATGCCTGAAGCTCATTCCCCACAAAAAGTTTACCTTTGCCAAGATATGGCTGATGAAGGCTCAATTTGAGATAAGGCAGATGGATCTTCAAGCGGCCCGAAAGACATTGGGCCAGGCCATTGGGATGTGTCCCAAGGACAAGCTATTCCGAGGCTATATTGATTTGGAACGTCGGCTGTTTGAATTCATGCGGTGCAGGACACTATTCGAGAAACAGATCGAGTGGAATCCGTCGAACAGCCAGTCGTGGATCAAGTACGCCGAGCTCGAACGTGGCTTGGATGATACAGATCGCGCACGGGCAATCTACGAGCTTGGAATTGAGCAACCAACGCTCGATATGCCCGAGCTTGTCTGGAAATCCTACATCGACTTCGAGGAGTACGAAGGAGAGTATGACCGGGTCCGCCAGCTATACGAACGCCTCCTCCAAAAGACCGACCATGTCAAGGTCTGGATCAACTATGCGCGGTTCGAGATCAACGTTCCCGAAGAGGAAGAGGAAGAAGAGGAGGAGGAAGAGGAGCGACCGGTCAGCGAGGAAGCCAAACGTCGGGCCCGGAAGATCTTCGAGCGTGCACACAGGGTGTTCAAGGAAAAGGAGCTCAAGGAGGAGGTAGGTAGCCCCGATATATTCCTGTTTGGGGGAAAGGCCAATGCTAACGAGTCTACAGCGCGTGGAACTGTTGAACGCGTGGCGTTCCTTCGAGCATACTCACGGGTCGCCAGAAGACATCGACAAGATCGAAAAACAAATGCCGCGTCGGGTCAAGAAGAGGCGCAAGCTCGACGACGACCGCTACGAGGAGTACATGGACTATGTCTTCCCTGCGGACGACCAGGCGGCAGCGAACTTGTCCAAGCTGCTCCAGAGAGCTCACCAATGGAAGCAGGAGCAAGCCCAGGCGGCGCAGTCATCTTCTTCATGAGGCCAGAAGCCTTCGGAGTGTGTTTGCTTGGTGGGTTGTGTTACTATGATATCCTTGTATATTCTCAGGCATGGCATCTACACGTCTCCTTGAATTCAAATCCAATTCGAAATCAGCGTCGTTATCCAAGTGTCCGAGTGGCAGCCAGCTCAAATAGTCATTGGTTTTGCAGGGCACACAGATCACGAAGAAATCCATCGCTGTGACACGCGATAAGCAGAGCAAGAAAACATGCGATCAACGCTGGATTTGTAACTTCTGTAGACAGTTCAACAATTTATGCGAGCCACTGCTGATATGACATACAGTGCTTACTCTTATATGCATTTGTGTCACTGAGGCACCGTTATCTGGGCGAGAATTCAGTCCAGTTGAGAGAGAGCGGAGAGTTTCGTATCGTACTGTACGTTTGTACTGTCGCGTTCCTGAGCTAGTCCTCAACTGGTTAGAGTGAGTGGGCCGCAGGACTTGCAGAAGTCCACTTCTTCGATAGGCGCTGCCGTCATTTTTCCAGCCGCCGTCCAGCACGAGAACTGTTCAACTGGCCTGTTCTCGAAGCTCACTGGCTCTCTGGGTGATCAGAAAAACAGATCACCGAAAGGAAAGCTTTCTGACGAAGATCTCATGACGATGTCGATCTTCAGTTTTCGAATGATCACTCGTCTACAAACTACAGGAGCTCAATACGGCTGTCCAGCCAATTCTTCGCCGCTTCAAGGGAGGAATAGATCTGACTCCGTCGTCTTATCCCGCGCGACTGCTGATGGTGGTTGGACCAACTACAACCCGCAACGCAAAGAAGTCAGGACTCAAGGACGGATTCGATTGTTCTAAACGGAACGAATTGTGGTCTCCACTTGTCGCGATATCTCTGATCTATGCTGCAATGCGGAATTATGCAGTGATTCCTTGCAGTATGACCAAGCAGCTGTCTTGGATGGCTGGAATTGCCGTCAAGACTCGAAAGGAGAACTCCAGCCGCACGTTAGTTGAAGCAAACAACAACCTGAAGAAACGAAACCCGGTGCATGGAGGCATACAGGAAGAAAAGTTTCCGTCTATGAAGAGACTCAGTCAAAGTGATCTAGTTTCTAATTGACCAATACGCACAGTATTCTCATTAATATCCTGAAAGAGGGGAAAGCGTTGTTAGCGGCAGGTTGGAAATACGGAGTGCAGCTGCTGCAATCTCCCAGTCAAGTCTGCCCTCGAGCCCCTTCAAGGGACAAGGCTCCTGTCATCATCGTCCTTGGATATCTCTCCTTAGAACAATTCCATTCCTTTCCTTTTTTTCTGTAGACTTTAGTGCCTTCTTCGAAGGGTACAGTATTATCTTCTTATCAATCCCTGTGTTTCCCCCCCCTTGATCAACCCATTTGGAAGTTCCCGATCTGAGGTTCTTGTTTGAAGTGGGTGCTGGTCTAAGCTGGCCCGGTTGTTTCATCCTCCACCATTGCCCACCAGCGGCTTTGGAGACATTTCCAGCATCGATTTCTCCTTTTCTCATTCTCCTGCTGGCCATACGTTTGGATATCTACATCACTCTCTCTTCATTGATTGCATTGCATCGCATCCATTCCTTTACACTCTCTGCTGGTTTGAGACCAAGCGGCTGGGTTCACCCCCTAATTCGACGCATCATATTGTTCATTTTTTTTCCCTTGTTGACTCTCGTCGCAACCTCCAGGGTACAATACATTCCGCTCTCTTTGCATAATCAAGCAAGCTTAATTGCAGCATCTCTACATCTTCATCTCAGTCTCTTTGCCAAAAAAAATTCATTCCAGGATTCGACAAAGTGCGCCATTTGAATGTTCGCTGGAGGTTCACACAGAAAAACGATTCGTTCGGAGAATATCTTCTGTTTGTGAGCCATTGCCCTGTGGGCAAATTCGAATTACACGGGCCGAATCCGACTATCAGCTAGTGTTTGTGTTTACATCGATTTCACCGGTTGTGTGGACAATAAAACCTGTTCCAACATCAAACAGTACTTAGTGTCACCCATTCAACCATGAGATAGTACACTGGCAGTCATCCTTTTTCTTTGTCGTCGTTCTCGAATGTACGTCCGCTCTCGACATTCTGCGGCTGGTCATCAAGGCAATCGTCAGCTGGCACTCGCGAACATTTTTTCGTCATCGACATGGTTGTTCCCAAGCCCCCGTTTAACCTGGAGGGCCATTGCTCGGTCATCCATGACGACACTCTCTACGTATACTCTGCAAATGGATTCGCTTCTATCCCCCTCAGGCGCAATGGAACTTGGACCGAGCTGAGTATGGGAGATTCTGTCTCTGGTGCAGTTTGTGTCAACGGAGTCAATGGTGATAACAATCAAGCGGCCCTCTATGTTGTCGGAGGAACGAGCTCGTCTTCGGATTATCCAGGTCTTCAGAGTTATACATTTTCAACTGGGAAATGGGAGAGGATCTTTCCTACAAAGCAAGCCACGAAGGATCTCGTCAATCACGGCGCTGCGTACTTGACCGCGACCTCGTCTATCCTGGTCTACGCTGGCTCTTCGGACGGCAACACTGACGCTTCAACCACCACATGGGTCATATCCACAAAATCGCCGCATACTGTATTAGCGCGAACCGCGCAAGGGGCTCCGCCTGCATTGTCGCCTATTCTTCTCCCATGGAGCGATGAAGCAGCGGCCTTGGTGGGTGGCTTCACAACGACCAACAAAATCTACGTGTACAATGCGACGGAAGAGGAGTGGCAGGACTCTGGTGTATCTCTCGCAGATCCTCTTCCCAGTAACGTACATTGCGCGCTCGTCAGTGGATCTGACGGAAGCAAAGTTCTGGAATCCTTTTACATGGACGAATCTCCTAACACTGTCGACAGTGTGGCTTTACTGACCCCTGGTGGAATTCCCGCTCACCCTGCTAGACCCGTCGGAGCTTCGTCGTCAAGTCGGCGGAAGCGGGACTTGACTCTCGACAATTTTCCAACATACAACGGCACGTATGCCTCCCCATTAAAATTGACAAGCTATTCTCTCGCTCAAGGCGGAGATTTAGTCGCCATCTCGAGCGGCAGTGGCACCGACTCGCTCGTCATCTTCAATCAATCCACAAACAGCTGGGTGAATGCAACCAAATTGTTCTATGGCGATGGGCCGATACAGCAGACCCTTACGTCGACGACATCAACTTCATCTGCAGCCGTAGCTTCCGCAACGGGTTCCAGCTCAAACTCAACGACCACGGCGGCTGGCAGCTCTTCAGGTAATAATACTGGCACTATCATTGCAGCAACGCTCGGCAGTTTGCTGGGACTTGCCGCTATTTTGATTGCACTGTTATTGCTTCTCAGGCATAAGAAGAATCAAAGAAAGGTCAATGGGCAAACGCAGGGTGCATCCAACTACAAGGATCGATTAAGCTTTCAGGATCAGGGCATGGAACCTCTCACGCAATCGGCATACCCGATGGCGAGGTCTTCAGTCCCGCGAGCCGCAGCATCTATCGATTCACTTGCGATTCTCTCCGGCAAGGTAGGCGGCGAGAAGTCTCTAAATCCGCCAACGGCCAATTACGGTCAGAGCCAGACGCTGTCGTCGCGTAAACATAGTCCGTTATCTCCTTTATCTACGATTCAGCCCAGCAGAGAAGTCACGGTGAAAAATACGCCATCTGGCGAAACGAACGACCCGAAAAATGTCGCCTCTTCCATAGTGGGCGGTCGGCCAGGTGACAGACGAACAGACGAAGGTTGGAGTCGATACTTCCAGGATAACAGTGCCACGAATTTGGCGACCATGCAGTCCACTCGCGACACAATTGGTTCCAACGTCACGAAATCAGACTATAGAGGCAGTGGCTGGCCGATGTCGACATTAACACCTCTGAACTTTGGTTTTCTTGATGAACCTAAACCCCTGGGCCGTGTTGCTACTGGTAGTCCGACAACCGCATCTGCCTACTCTGACAAGGACGGCCGTAGCCTTGTCATCCACGAAGGCCAGTCAGCCAGAATCTCCAATGCAAGTTCCGTCAGCGTTGTCTCTGACGACGATGAATACGGCCGGCGAGATGAGTTCTCATCTGGCGTCCCAGCGAGCATCAATGAAGATTCGAACTGGTTATCAGTAAGGGAACAAAGCTGGTTAGGTCGGCCTCCAAGCAGCACATACAGCGGGAGCAATCACAACCGTGATACGCGTTATGCCCCTTCGATTGCAGAATCTCATGGCAGCGAATTCGACACAGCTGATAGCGCACGCTCTCGCGTGCGCAGATCTAGTGGAGTAATACCGGAAGAGCTCGACGAACCGCCTCCGCTTCCTCGCAGCAACATCAACTCTGACATGAGCTGGCTTAATCTCAATGCCGGCCAATGATTGGTCATCACCGCTCTCTGTTTCGCATCAAGGCTGTATCGGCACGAATCTTGGTTGACGGCAAACGCCGAAGCGGCAGAAACACACTCTCATTACTGAACCTCTATCCACTCGGAAATTCCCGCCTTCTTTTCCTTCCCATCCCACTTCACATGGGAACCAACTACTCAGTTCTTTCATATACCCTTGTCAGCTCCAGTCCTTCCTTGCAGGAATCTCCCATGGCTTCTGGAGGCATGTGCCACACCCATGCTCCCGCGGAAAAGTTGTGCTACTCGCCTACATTATGGGTGTACAGCTCTCTTGTATTTGTGGCTTTCTTTGTCTTTCTCAACTTGGGTGTCCTCTTTCCTTTCTTCCATATTTGTTGGGTAACCACTGGGTTCTTGCTTTTCCTGAAAGTTTCCATCTTTTTGGGTCTGAAGCATCTTGCCATGGTGCAAATCCTGCTTTCTGGGTGTTTGTTTTATAGTGGCATTGGGGAACGGCTGTGAGATTTACACCAGTCTTAGATGGGGAACATCGTCAAACACCTGTGGACAATCTTGTGCTGCCATCTTGTTCTTTACCTTGCAATACCTCTGGCTTTCTGTTGAATGGATGTGGCTTGTTCGATGGATCATCATGCATATGCACGTCTTTGTATGTAGAGTTTGCCATGGTCCTGGACAACTCCCCTTGGATCTAATCATGCATTTCTGGATCTCGACTTTGGTCCCTCTTGATGGAGTCCTACTTGACCAAATGGCGCCTTGATTCAGTTATGCTCTCAATACATGATTTTCTGGCAAGTTCATGAGACAAAGCAGTTGGTAAGCTGCAGGCAGACGACAACAAGTGCTCTTGATACAAATCATATTTGTACAAAAGGAAAAGATGGTAGGAAGCATTCATTATTATTCTTTCAGAGATGCAGAACACCAGAGCCTCGCATAGCTCTTCTTTGTCTTGCCAGAGCATCAATATGCTCTGCTATACAAGATGAGTCTGCTTCTCTTCTGGGTTGATCGAGCTTTGTCACTACACTTCGCGCCAGTTCATGTATGTATCTCATCCTCGCAGATGACAGCCACTCTCGAGCGCAAGATGTTTTTGAATTGCTGATTGAGATCCTCACACGGTACAATGTTATCTTTAAGCCTGAAGTTGAAGGTCTCTGGAAGTGACCTTCAATACAACATGGTAGAGAGCTATGGATCGCATACTTTAGACTTTTCGCGTACTCCTTCGATCTAGCGGATCTTTCCGCTCAAAGAATGGTCGGAGATACAGTAAAAACAAAAGTGTCTAGAATAATTGCCGTGCAGCTGATTACAAACAGTATAGATACATTAGTATCTATGCGCTGGGAACCCAATGACTTGAACCATTTAAAAGAAACAAACAGAAGTAGCTATTACAATAATGTCTAGCTCGCATAGACTAGCTAGCTCCTAATTACTACTGCGACGGAGTACAAATTCACGTGTATACGCAAGCCATGATTCTAGCCCAAGGAATTGAACCCCGCCAGATGACGTCTCTGCTTACGCAGCTTTGGATTCACGTTGGTCGTACTCCGTCCTTAGGGGCGGCCTGGCCGGGTGAAAAACCTGCTACTGTCGACGAGGCATGGAGGATCACTACTATTTATTCACAAACTCAAAAGAGGTCGCTCGCTACCAAGCTCCCAAAAAGTCGAACGCAAGAGCCCCCCGGCTCTGGTTGAAGAAAAGACCCTGACGATCTCGAGCCCCTTTGTTTCAAATGCGAGAAATTGAGACCCAGCAGCTAACAACTCTATAATTAAATATTAAATTGCGGCTGTCGGCCATGCTGCCACGAACCGTGGATCGGGAATACACACCATTTAATGCGAAGAGTCGCGAAAAGACAACCTTGAACCGGGAGAGTCACGTGAACGACAGAGAAAATGACGGATCACATTGACCCGTTTCTTTTTCTCCGACTCGCAACTTCAAACTCATGATAATTCTACAGAGTATGGAGTAGATTCTGTCGATTAGATGAGACCTCCTGTTCCAAATATGGACGCACTTCTTGGCTTTCTCAGCCTCGAAGCCCTGAGATTAGAGATAATTCCATCACGGTCTGAAGTTTTTCCCGGTACGGAGTACTTTATGTTCTTTGGTGCAGAACGCAGAGTGTACGGAGTATGGAGTTGCACTTTCTGAGTGTGTCCAATGTCCACGGGTCTGCGTCATCAATCACTTGGCACCTTTCAAAAGTACTTCATGCAACGGCACGAGATTTCGAGCTTTATTATATCGAAAGGCTCAATGCGCGGCCGCCGTGGCTCGGCATCACGGCCTCAATACTGCGGAAGGCTGACATCCTTGAACGATGAGCCAAAAGATAGTATTCTTTTGTCAACAATTTCTCAATACGTACTTATGTTCTCAAGACTCGTTGAGTCATTGTACTTTGAGGATGCTTCCTAACTGAGACTCAGCTAATCGGACGAGACCTTTCGGGTCAAAAGGGGCATAGCTAGCTGAGGATCGGTTGCAACTTGCAAGCCTGGCAGCCTGGCGAGAGTAGTGGAGTTGCGTGGAACATGCTTATCAGAACCCTTGACGCTCGAAGATGACTCTTGTTGAGGGCCAGGGACTCAGGGGTTGGAACTTAGTGGACGTGGAACTTGAGACCAAAAGGGTCCTCCCTTTCCCAGGAGATTGGGAGCTACTTGGTGGGAAGGAAAGGAACGGTGGGGCCAAGCGCTTTCTTAGCACGTACATCAAAATACAAACACTGTACTCCGTATGGACTGGAGAGGTTGAGGGAGAAAGTAGTCCGCATAGAAGTACTTCTGGCGTGACGGACGAAACAGTTGAAGCGACGATATTGTGGATAGCAATAACAAGTCAAATCTAGAGCATCCGTGGATCCATCTTGCCCCTGATCTGCATGCAGGATTTTTGGCGCAGTAAGTACAGTAACAAGAAGCAGCTCCGTCGTCGTGGTCGAGCCGCGACTCGCTGGTGTTCATTTCCGCTATGGAGCACTCACGTCCACTGCTGGAAGCTCCGCGAATGCGGGCCCAACTGGCACACTAGGCTGTCTGGCGTGGAGGCCAGAGGCTAGATCAAGTCACGAATTTCTTGAAAGTCGAGTCTCGATTTCTCAAGTTCCCAAATGTCTGTTGATCATACTACGTAAACTGCCGAGGAAAACGCACCAACATGTTGCTCGAACACCAGCAACTTTCTTCAAGCTCAGGTCGGAGACCTGACTGAGAGCCATTGCTAAAGTCTGAGCCATGTGGCCAGACTCCGACTCGACTCCAACAAACATAGCACTCAGTAAGCTCAGCAGTGAGTCCTGGCTTTTCTCGCAGAGTCTCTGGCTTGATACAGCAAGTTCGCCGGGTTTTTGGTTCTCATAAAAATACGTAACAACCGACAGCCGATCTGGACGATCTCAGACAATCCGGTTGGATGCCTGGACCCTCGAACGGCACGTTCATTGAGAGCAAAACACCCTACAAGGAGGTACAGTATGGTTCTGGTCTGTAGTACGTAACTCGGCTGCCGGATCACATACACATGCCGAAACTCCTTTGCAAGGCTGCGGCTTTGGCCTTACTGTCGATCTGGTGGCTTGAGTTGCGTGCTTCTTCCAATACCTGGGGATTGATGATTGTACAGTATATGAGAGATCTTCGACATGCCAACACAGATACGGCGCACTACGTCTGATCTGAAATGTACAGTTGCATTCTGTGTATTATTATTGACAGGTGTGATATTTTCTGGTGGTGTTGTAGGTAGGCACTGCGGCATGACTAGTCCGCGGAGAGGCTCCAGAGAGTCAATTGCTTCTAAGTGACTGGTCAGATAGAAGATTTGGATGATGAAAGATGTATGATTATGCCTTGGACCTTGTTCACTTGTGCCCGGGTTTTCAAAGTTAAGTAATCTGGTTGCTGGTCCGATGACCTATTCTGGTCGGGCACGTCGATGACAGCTGATTCTAACGCCCTTTCTCTATATCCGCACCAGAGATTGCAATTATCTCTCAATCGTAACAAGTGATGCAGGGTAGACCCCGACGAACCGAAGTTGTTCATCACACTCTTCTCCTGCCATGCTTCCAAATCGTGAAACAACCATGGCGTGCCTTGACGCAAGGGATAGGAAACCACGTTTCTGTCAGCGAGAATGTCTTACAATCCTGTCTTCGACGTAGACCATCGGATCGTCGAGCCGGGTTAGGTGCCCAGCAGAAGTCTGTGTTCACTGTGGGCGTTTCCACGCAGCTCCGTTGGTTGCCTTGCGACACAGGCAGCAACCAGGTCAGATGACCATCATATTTGGCTAGCTTCTGTACAAGACTGCGCACATGTATCTGTTTCAGTGTTCCCTATCCCTTCAGTCTCGAGAATTGCTATTTCTGGCGCACCAGTAGACGACAGCATCAGTGGAGCTCCATGGAAGTGAAATAATTCGTACAGTCCCTAATTCTTCATCAAACACGCCCCCCACCCCACAACACGTTGAGTACTGAACTTGAAGGGTCCAAGACAGGTGGGGAACGAAACAAATCATTGCTCTTCTTAGTCATGACTCCATGACTAGTTATCGTATGAATGGCACTTACGTGTGCACGCAGCTGGTTTTGCTGTGTCCTCGAAATGGTGTGACCTTTCTTAATTGCGATACTCCGCATTCAAGGCGGGTAAAAGCTTGTCCCCTTCTTGCTCAGCAAAGTTTGGACAGCCTTGTAAGAATGTAAGTAAGTTAAATTGTTCAACTGCACAGCGACCTTCAGCCAGGAGAGCCGAGACCATGCCTGGCAAGGATGAGCACGAATTCATGCACGAGGGAGCTGGGCTGTTGTTTTAGAATGATAAGACCCAAGTTTGGTATCTGACAGGCTGATGGGCAGCCTATGGCGCCAGACGCAAGTCGCAGGCCAGGTTACCAAGGGACCGGGGACTCCGGGCTTGGAAGTTTGACCACGTATGTACTCCGTACAGAGTATGCCTTCCCGACATCCCGTCAAACGTTATTAGATTAGATTATTACGACCCGTCGATAAGTCAAACCACGGGTCACGCAATCACGGATGCGAGAATCATGACGAAGCCCGTTGACAGGTCGTTCGATTCGTCTGAGAATTCCCATCGTTTGTCCAATTTGGCAACTTCGGGATGAAATGATTAGATCTCAAGACAGGCGGATTGGTATATAGAAAGATGATGCGATGCACGTTAATTCAAAGTATCGTCATCCATTGACGCTGTAACACACAGTTCCATGGCTCCCTGCCGTACTGTGGCAGCGTGGCACCATAAACCTTGGGAGGGTTGATTATCATCTGAAATGCATGGTACAGTCAGTACTGAAAGGGCTCCGCAAAGCTGATACTGTAGATCGACAACAACAACGAGCGGACTGTTCTTCGGCCACGCCAATTTTTTTTATTTTTATTTTTTTTATTTTTATTTTTTTTATTTTTTTTATTTTTATTTTTTTTATTTTTTTTATTTTTTTATTTTTATTTTTTTTTATTTTTTTATTTTTTGTTTTTATTTTTTTTTGTTTTGTTTTCGTGAGCCTGTGATGGTGCTGCTGACGACTGACTGCCCCATGCCTCGAGGCGTACGCGTATCCCGGGCTACCCTTACGAAGCACTCCGTTGTAAGATGACACTTCTCCCAAACGGGCATAAGGGATGGATACAAGCGATAACCCTGGATCCTAGGGTCCTCTTTAGTGCCCTTCTGCGGACAAGGGACCACATTAGGGTCCCTTTAGCCAAGCGTCTAGGGGTAAATGCTGGGCTGCGGGCCCAAGCTGTGCGGGAACTGGGCCGGAATCGTCACTTCGAAGATCGAAAATTCGAAACCCTTTGCAAAGCCACTGCGCTGTGTGGGCACTTCTTCCACGACTTGGGCTTGGGGCTGGAGAGCCTAAGACCATTCTCAGGCCCCTGTGGGGTCTACCTTCTTGCATGGCTTCACCAAAACGCGGCTCGAGGCTGGAGTCTAGGTCAGGGACCGTCGACCAAGCGGCACCCTATCGAAGAAGTTTACGCCAGAAACTGGGGCCTTTCTACAAGCACCTCATGACAACCAAGGGGAAAAAAATAAAGACAAAAGAAGACCCTTCCGAAATGCTACGACATACTAGGATAGTACGTAGACGTAGATGAAGGGTACTCTTTACTATGATACACTGTCCTGAGGAATGGACCACGAAATAGGACTGCACTGACCCATGGACTGAACAGTACGTGCTGTCTCGGCGATCTAGAACACAGCAGTAAGCTCGAGGGTCTAGCGTCGTGGCCACTAACATAGACGATGGCCAGAGCTTCCTGAAGACCCTGGAGTTTCAAGCTGCTCCTCTTCATCGGGTGGCCAGTTAACTACTACTTCGTTTTGACTTTAACTGCTTTATATCCACTTCAAACTCTCTTTACCTTGTCGGTCCAGTAGTTAATTACTCAGTTTCTCCTTCCCTTCCTTCTCTGTCTCTACTACTATCAAGCATTATACTTCGTTCTGTCCTCTTCCATTACCGTTCATCAGAAAGCTGGAGACTTTCATCTGTACCTTAGACTTCTGATTCTATCATTCCGAGGGTGATTCCCTTTATATCTCATTGAGGGATCCATGTGGCTGCAGCATTAAGCACGGCTTCGATTCGTCTACATCACCTTGGCTTTCAGACAGGACCAAGGCGCCTGCTAGTGCCAGTCCGACTTCAATCCGGTCTCCTTCTGCTGTTACCTGTCATTCTCTGCCTCCGCACTTCTCTGGGAGAATTGCCGCCAGAGCTGACCTTTCGTTCGACGAAAAGTGTTTGATCACTTGTCCCTGCAAGAATACTGGCCCGGTTTGCAACGGTGGTTGGCGACTGTGCTCCCCCCCACACCTTTTTGCAACTGGCACCAGATAAAGAGAATCTTCTCTTCTCTTCATAGGGGTTCTCTCACAGTCAGAATCACAATCAGTGAAGCATTGCGTGCTTGGAAAGTCTGCGTTGCATCTTGGTCAAGTAAGGGTCGAAATTTCGAGGTCACCCACAGTCGAGATCAGTCAGGTCTCGCCAAGGGCGAAGACGAAATCTCGAGTCACCGGGTTGCTGCCATATCACACGCTGGTGCCTGGCTACATTTTCGCAGGCTAGTTACACGGCGTTGAAGGCGAACTTCTTCGAAATAGCAGCCGGTACGTCTATCCTTTGACCCTCTTTGTCCGTCTGCTATTTCCCTAGTCTGTTGACCCTGGGTCATCTTTCTTTCAACCACGGTTGACCCAATCTTCTCAGTTCATCAACTGATTCGAAGTCATTGACAGTTCCGGTTCTTTGTCGAGAATATTGGTGATGTCAGAGATGGCTGGCTGCAGGACGAGTATAGTGTCGATCTTGAACAATGATGATAACCCGTCATTTACGATTCGGCCAGCGGGAACGCTATCAGAACGTCTATCGACTTCACCCTCGTACTCATATCAGCCACAGCCTCAGCAAACGTCTGGCCCGGAGAACCGTTACGCACGGTATCCCGATTCGCCAAAAGGATCTCCAAGAGACTTGCAACCTGCATACGACTCGAGACCTGCTCAACGGCCTTTATCTCCCGGATCATCAGATTGCTCTCACGAGTACATTTCCGGCGACAGCGTCGCTTCTTATCACTCGCACAGGCGCCAACACTCATATCAATACCCTCCTTCCATCATTTCATCGTCCGATAAGCGAATGAGCATCACATCTGCCACGGGGCCTCTCTCTCCACAGGCATCATTGAGCGGCGCAAAGGATCCGGAATTCTCGCGCGTGAACAGGAGAAACAAATACCCCTGCCCATATGCAGCATCTCACAGCTGTTCTGCCACGTTTACAACATCAGGCCATGCCGCGCGCCACGGCAAGAAACACACGGGGGAGAAGAGCGTGCACTGTCCGATCTGCAACAAGGCGTTTACCCGGAAAGATAACATGAAGCAACATATTCGAACCCACAGGACACACTCGGAAGATGCACCCATGGCCACGGACCAGGAGAGCGAGGCAGGCGCATGGATGAAGCGAGGCAGTCAGTCATACACGCACAGCCGATCAGTGAGCCAGTCGCAAACCGATCGGGGAACCTTTCATAGTAGCGTTCCGGTGATGAATTCGACGGCGCAGAGTGGCAGCCATGGCCGAATGCCTTTCTGAAATATACTTTGCAGTCGGAGTTTTTCTTTGCTTCTCGCTTTTCTGGTCGTCATATTCCCATGCAGGTTTAGAGCGCGGTCAAGAGCCTTCTGCAGCGCGGTGTCTCTTGCGAATATTCATTTTTCCTTCTTTCTGTTTTAGGATAGAGATCGACTCATTATTCTACGGGACGGTGCAAGTGACAACGACCAGACAGCAGGGCAGGGCTCTGGATGGTCTGATATTATTTTTGTTGTCCTGTTGGGCTTCGCTTCCATCTATAGGTACCTGGCCTGAACATATTCCTCTCTTTCTTGACCTTTCCAGTCGTGTCTTTGCATGGTGATCAACCGCTTGCGAGCAAGCAAGTTCGGGTTCGGGTTGAGGTTACACCTTTCATTGAATACCTTGTTCCGGTGGTGGTCGAGTTACCGATTCGGACAGACAAGTCCTGTGTACATTAATATCGCTGATAATCTCTGTGTGCATCGTCCTGGGGCATATATAACCTCCAGGTCTCCAATTGACTGCAATTTGGGGCATCATATAGAAAGTCAACCTTCGAACCATGGAACACGCCAGACTCATTTTCCATGGTCTGTAGCTATCCAGTCAATCGCCGGAACAAGTAAACAATCAGGGTACCTGAACCTCAAGAGCTAAAACCACGGAATGAGTACCGAGCAGACCAAGACTGGTTGCGCTGCTTGATTCAACCTCATATCTCCAGATTGTTGGCATCAAACTTCCGCATTCACACCAGCTGCAAAACGATCAGACATTGACTCCCTGCACACGTTACCCAAACCTCGTCATATTATTTCCTTTTTGAATGAATGATTGTCGCAACGATGATTTATCAGTCGTGTGTCACCAGTCGCAGCAGAGAAGCATCCACATTCCTTGATGGGTTTGGCTGCGAGATGACGTCTGGGAGGGCCGGGAATTGGAGGTCCAGAATGCTCCGACAGGTAATTTCGCGGTGACGAGGAAGAAAGACTGTCAAAAAGTCCCTGAGCCACGTAGGGGGCTTGTCGGAGACAATCTTCTTGGGTGTGGGCAGATGCGTCTTGATATTGATTTGTGTGTCACGTCCTCTCTTTCCACGCCCGCTACGGCATTTGTCGGCCTATCAATGCCGTCTCTCTCGAGACAGTTAACTAGTATCTTCTTTCTCGCTAGAGGTAATTAATATAAAGAGTGTCTGGGCTGGGAACTGCGGGCTCGATTTCGAAGTCGTTTTCGTCTCTTTCCTTCGACCCCCGCAACAAACACTGGCAGTATACTTGGAAAGCAATCCCTTCCTCACTTCCTGCAATTCTGCTTGTTCAATAAGATCTCTGAGACTCTCTTCCGGCTCTTTGTCTTCCCAAGTACAGGCAGGAATCAAAGAAAGAGAATCCATCCATTGCACCGACATTGAAGCCTGGGCCACTGGATACCGCAACCATCACTCCTAATTATCTCGAGTGCCTTTCTTTTCCTGCCGACACAGCCACCATCATCCTCGCCACAACTCTTCTCATCGGGCAATTTCGAAGCGATATTTCAAACGGTGAGACGGCAGCCACATATCGGGCGACATACTCGTCGTCTCGAATATATTCCTCGGACCCGGACCACCACTGTAGAACATTAACCCAACCGGTCGCAACGAGGCATCATCGATTTGGTCCAAAGTAGTATCAACTGTTGCTTGGTGGGATACGACAGGGATCTCTTTTGCCCAGCATTGATTCGTCACTACCGAGTCCTGCCCGACGGGGCTGAACGACGAATCTGACTTGAACGTTCAAATCAAACCGTCTTGATTGTCCGCCATCCCGACGTCACATCTCTTTGCCCCGCCTCCATTCACTGCAGCCATCAGCCTTCACCATATCCTCATAATTAACCAATCGAGGGCTCATCGTCGCCACGCTTGTTTCTGCCTTACGGGTCTTTTATTTCAATCATCACGTCTCCGTCCTTCCCCTCGAGGTTTCTTTTTTGAATCTCAACCTTTACCGTCTCTCTGTTTTCCCCGTCGGTCTGCTTTCGTTTGCATTTTCCAAACGCCTCCACGGGAACTGACGATGACGTACTACGACGATCGCTATCGATACGCTCCCCCAACCTCGTATGCCCCAGACCCTTACGTCGACCCCCGCAATCCTCGCCATGGGTCTCGCCAGATGGATGTAGTTCGCCGTCGGGACGGCAGCAACGACTCAGTTGTTGAAGAGGTCCAGCGCGACTTTCTACCGGGTGAGTATGGCTATGGTTACCCCAGACGTACGAGGGTGGAAGGGGTCCGTCGAGCTCGATCCATTGGCGGTGGTGGCCGAGGTCCGTACTATGATGGCGCCTATTATCGTCCACGCGACGACTACCGGCGATCTAGGCGCCATGATGACAGACGTGAGTATTTGATTTTCCTACCCTTTTCATTCCAAAATATCCTATTTCCTGACATCCCGGAATAGGTGATCGTCATGGAAGGCATTCATCCCGTTCCTCATCCGGTAGTCCGTCGCCGCCCAGACGGCGTCGCAAGTCTTTAGGAGAGCAGGCCCTAGGTGCTTTAGGTCTGGGAGGTGCATTGGGTGCCGCTGCGGGTGCGCGCAACGATGACCGTGGTCGCTCTCGCTCGCGCCGTCGCCGCTCCTACTCCGATTCACCGTCACCCACCCGCAGCAGAAGCCGTCACCGTCGCGATAAGAGCGAGCAGCGAATTGCGCAAGCTGTCAAAGCAGCACTGGCCGCGGGAGCCGCGGAAGCCTTCCGTGTTCGCAAAGAGCCTGGGCCATGGACGGGCGACAAAGGCAAACGCGTTCTTACCGCAGCTCTCGCCTCTGCCGGCACTGACGGCCTGATCGATAAAAACCCGGATAGGCATTCGAAGCTGAAGATCGTCGAGTCCACCTTGGCCGGCTTGGCAGCAAACCACCTCGTCAACGGTTCCAGATCGCGCTCTCGTGCGAGATCCAGAACTGACGGTCGCTCAAGAAGTCGCGGCCGCGGAGTCAAGGAGCTCGCTGCGGCGGGTCTTGTAGCCGCTGCTGGCAAGGAGATCTACGATCGAGTTCGGTCGCGGTCTCGCCATCGTGGCCGGTCCAGCTCGCGCGACAGCTACGACAGCGATTCGAATCACCGTGGGTCGAAGAAACGCAGCAAGAGCGTCTCCGAATACATCACCAAGGGCCTTGCAGCCGTGGGACTCGGCGACGCGGCGGCGGACCGGGATGACCAGAGACGTCATCGTCGTCATGGTGGACGGTCTTCGCGCTACAGTGACTACTCGGATGAGGGAGATGACTGGAGTAGTGACTACGACTCCCGGCGCCATGGTGGCTCGAGGCGTGGAAGAGATTCTCGAGATGTAGGTCGACTTCGCTCCCCGAGCGACATGCAATCTCCCCCTCCCTACACCAACACCGCGGCTTCCAGCAACACCAGGTCCGGAGCCAAAGGCGAGGAAGGTCATGGTTCGAATGGGAGCCACCCCTCTAGCTCGGACAGCGATTCTGACATAGGAGACAGTTCCGATGAGAAGAAACAGCAGAGAAAGATGCGCCGGGACGTGATGCTGACCACAGGTTTGGCGACGGTCGCCACGATCCACGCAGCGCACAGTGTGTACTCGGGCATGGAGAAACGCAAGGAGAGGCACAAGAAGGTCGAAGAAGGGAAGATGAGCCCCGAGCAGGCGCGGAAGCTGCGCATGAAAGCGAACCTCGCGGATGCGGCCAGTGTCGGCCTCGCCGCGATCGGTATCAAGAGCGCTTTGACAGAGTGGAAGGAAGCAAAGGAGAAAATGGAGGAACATAGGCATTTCAAAGAGAAGTGTCGAGAGAGGCATACTAAGAGGATGATGCGATCAAGGAGTCAGGGCCCACCGAGTACGTCGTCGAACCGGCGAAATCAGGACAACTACTGGTACCACGACGGCAATCCCTACGGATACGATTATGGTCGTGGATCAGATATGGATACGCGGCGGATTCCTTACTAGTCCTGCGTTTTGTATCCCTTCTTTATTTTTGATTTGTGGCCGATTGGAGCAATCTTCAATCTATCGCCGACTGAGCCGGCTCAGGATTACGAAGTCGGCAGAGCACGAAGTTATGACCGTGATGAGTTATGAATTAATGCAGATTTCATTTGGTTGTTTCCATTCTGTTCATGTTTGCAGATTTTATGTCTTACTACTGCGGCGGTACAAGCAAATCACAGACTATCTTCATCAGATTCAACTCTATCCTCTGCTGTAATACTTCCTTTATATCTCCCGCATTCTTAGAAGCAGCTTCGGCATTTGGGAGCATCTGAGTGCATAAGTTCAAAGCTACGATTATATATATATAGAGATACCATGCTAGGTATATGAAATGCCATCCGTCCTGCAAGTAAGTAATCTACTTTCCTTGGGATTCTTCGAAACTTACGTGAGGTTCGTAGGAAGAATGAATGTTCAGATGGAAAGAGGGAGGCGTCTACTTATGGTTTTGTCCATCCAGGGTGGCCTTACTCTCTACAATCAATATTCATGTAGTGTTTTGTGCGATACTGTCTATCCAATTGACTTATAATAATAATCCTGTTAGGAACAGAGCTGTATGGTTAAAGAAGGCAGAAAGGATCTAAAACATTCGCTAGAGTAGATACGTAATTGTAAATGAGCGTAGAGTGTCTTGCCGGCAGATAGACTGCTTTGGCATGAAGATTAAGCGAATGTATGGAGATGTGGTTCCCTAAAGGATGTTCTCGATTCACAACTGCATGCTTTGCCCCAGACATTAATAGCCATCAGCTACTAGAGGTACGACTAGCTTCACCGCAATTGAGATGCTGAGAGCAATCCCCGAATTTGAATTTAGTCCAATCTGCTTTCTCCACCACATTCATCCTATCGTGGAGATAGGCCGATTCTTCAGTTGCAGATACAGTACCTGATGGTGTCAAGTCAGTACGCCTAACTCGGATGGGATGTCCAGGACTGGAATGTGCCCTACTGATTCTCGTTGCAGTGACCACCGTGGATATCACCCTCCAGAAGACACTAGACGCAAGGTCAGATCCATCCACGATCGATGAAGTTATACGGCTGGAAGGAGAAAAGAAAATGAAACCACTGACATGATAGGTGCACCACTCATCGCCTCCAAGTTGGCAGGAGGTTTGGACGTTATCGGTAGCTGGCGCAGGCGCGGCGAGAATGACCTGACCGAAGAGCGCAGAGCTCAGGAGAAAGGCGAACAGCTTCATATTGACGAAATGGTAAGAGATTTTCTTGGTTCTTTCTTCTCTTTCTCAAAAAGAGATCGATGGAGGTAGTCTTGAGCTTGATGAGATCTGAGTTGTTGGTTTGATGGAGAAACTACTGAGGACCATGGGACAGGAAGCTCCTATTTAACACTTCCTTGACGCTGAAGATAGGTAAGGCCGGCCATCCCTCGATCATCAATCCATAGACGTCACGACTCCCAGGTGAGGTCCTATTCCAGCGTCATGTTGCACAGAGCTGGTTGATCATCGTGTTAGTTGTCGAGTCACAGTGCTGAATGGACTTCAAAGCGCACTCCAGATACGACTGTCAGGATGCTTTTGCGGCTGCGCCTCTCCCATCTCTGGCACTTGACGTTTCTTGATCAGGTCATTACTCGCGATTTAGACTCATGATCTGCACTGGGATTCAAGTCGCCAAGGCGGCGGCACCTGTCCTCTCCATGCGTGGTGGGCGTCGGGCGTCCTGACTTGTTGATTAAACCAGACCCTTTGGAGGAGGAATCGCAAGAGTGTTATGTGTGGAGTAAGAAACTCGTATTCGCATGCTGTGTAACATGCCCCTGACTGGTCTGCAATCACATTCACCCTCTATAATTATAGCTGGCGCGGGGAAGTAAGTGATTCGATGTGATCATTGATCCAGAGGGATCCCTTGCTTCGTATGAGCAGTTGAAACTTGAACGTCAATGCAACCTCGTATATGCGACTGAAGACTGAACACAATGTCTCCTACCACACTGTAAGGGATCTTGGTCTTGGAGGTACAGTACACCGGGGCCATGGATTAGGGACAGTTTTTGGGCTTCTTTCTCCCGTATGCAAAAAACGCTGTTTGACGCGCGGCATAATTCAAGGTCCTCCAGGCCTGTATATGATCTGGAATGCAGTAGTCCGTAAGCATTGAGCAGAGTCGACGAACGCATCATGATCGATAGTATGCCCAAACGGAGCATCCTGCTCAGCGTAAAGGACAAAACCTGTAGGAAGGTCCATCATGATGAATCCATCCATTGCGGCTACGGCAGAGGCAGCGGTGAAGCGTTGCCGAAGCGGACCGGGGTATCTATTAGGCCGGACATGGTACCCGCAGTCCACGCCAGGGCCGAGTACACTCAGTTCAGTGCAGTCTTTAGCGCCAACAACCCCCGCTGTGCTTTTCTCTCCCCCTCCTCTCCTTTCCCATTACTCTCCCCTCCCTCCCTCTCTCTTCTTTCATCTTCTCCATCCCTCTCATACCCTTCCTCCACTCTACACCCCATTTCTATTTCCAGTGAGTCCCATATCTGTTCGTCGTTCTGTGCATCACAGTTCTAACAATCGAACAGTCTTCCTTTTTCGGATACCCCCTTTGAAGTTTGGTCTTCAGCCGCAATAGCCGACAAACATGTCTGCCCCCGCCCAGAAGTTCAAGGTTGCTGACATCGTATGTGGCTCTTCCTCCGACGGTTCTGCACGCCAAGGTCTGTATTTTTGCTGACCAAGTTTGTTTTTGTCTCCTCGTAGTCTCTGGCTGCCTTTGGCCGCCGCGAGATCGAACTCGCCGAGATTGAGATGCCCGGTCTGATGGCCATCCGCCGCAAATATGCTGAGGATCAGCCTTTGAAGGGTGCCCGCATTGCTGGTTGCCTTCACATGAGTAAGTGTCTTGGAACTCATTCGAGACCCATCAGCGGGAGTGTATTGACCGTGTTCCAGCCATCCAGACCGCCGTCCTCATTGAGACCTTGACTGCTCTCGGTGCCGAGGTCACCTGGACCAGCTGCAACATCTTCTCCACCCAGGACCATGCTGCCGCCGCCATTGCCGCCGCTGGCATCTCTGTGTAAGCTGCATTCTTTCCGCGCTGTCAACCTTGCAGCTATGGATCTGACCATCGGGCCATTTAGCTTCGCCTGGAAGGGCGAGACCGAGGAGGAGTACAACTGGTGCTTAGAGCAGCAGCTCGTCGCGTTCAAGGATGGCAAGAAGCTCAACCTCATCCTCGACGATGGTGGTGACTTGACTGCCCTCGTGCACAACAAGTACCCTGAGATGCTCAAGGACTGCTACGGTATCTCCGAGGAGACCACCACCGGTGTTCACCACCTCTACAGAATGCTCAAGGAGGGCAAGCTCCTGGTCCCCGCCATCAACGTCAACGACTCCGTCACCAAGTCCAAGTTCGACAACCTGTACGGCTGCCGTGAGTCTCTCATTGACGGTATCAAGCGTGCTACCGACGTCATGATTGCCGGCAAGGTTGCCGTTGTTGCCGGTTACGGTGACGTCGGCAAGGGCTGCGCCCAGGCCCTGCACAGCATGGGCGCCCGTGTCATCGTGACCGAGGTTGATCCTATCAACGCTCTGCAGGCTGCCGTTCAGGGCTACCAGGTCACGACCATGGAGGAGGCTGCTCCCCTGGGTCAGATTTTCGTCACCACCACTGGCTGCCGTGACATCCTGGTCGGCAGGCACTTCGAGGTCATGCGCAACGACGCCATCGTTTGCAGTAAGTCCACACCCCATTGATATCTGGGCGTACAAATGCTAATTTTGATCCCCAGACATTGGTCACTTCGACATTGAGATCGACGTTGCCTGGCTCAAGGCCAACGCCAAGTCTGTTCAGAACATCAAGCCCCAGGTTGACCGTTACCTGATGCCCAACGGCCGTCACATCATCCTCCTGGCTGAGGGTCGTCTCGTCAACCTTGGCTGCGCTACCGGCCACTCTTCTTTCGTCATGTCCTGCTCTTTCTCCAACCAGGTTCTTGCTCAGATTGCTTTGTTCAAGGCCGAGGATGCTGCCTTTGGCAAGAAGTACGTCGAATTCGGCTCCACTGGCAAGAAGCCCGTCGGTGTCTACGTGCTTCCCAAGGTTCTTGACGAGCAGGTCGCCCTGCTCCACCTGGAGCACGTCAACGCCAAGTTGACTAAGCTCACCCCTGTCCAGGCTGAGTATCTTGGTCTGGATGTCAACGGTCCTTTCAAGAGCGAGATGTGAGTTTCTTGTCCCAAATGACTTGTATATCATCATTGCTGACTTTCTGTATAGCTACCGCTACTAATTTTCTGATACCATCTTTTTTTGCCTTCTATGATACACCATGACTCATAGACTTTTCAACACGATTCCACGATGTTACGAGCAGCATAAAAGGGGTTCTTTCTCAACTTAGAACTCAAAAGTATTTGTCCTTCAACGGCAAGATAAAAGTGGCATGAATGGGGGTTTTCATGGATAGTTTCTGTTGGGTTGTAACAGGCGCGGGTCCACCTGGGATATTTCTTGCATTCAACAATGCGGATTGACGGGATTTTTGTTTAATCTTATGCTTCACCGATCTGGTTCCAAATACTCCAGGGACTAGATTTGTCTGTGGCCGAGTTGGCAATACCTAGAGAGTTCCAACAGAGGCAGGTACATGCTTCAAATTCTGAAGTGAAATATAATTAGAGTGCCTCAAGCATCAATGTTCCTATGGGTTGGAAGTATTGGACGTCTGATTCAAGTCCTGCAATGAATCGAATATCGCCATGAGTTACAAAGAGAGAGCACAGCTAGTTTACTGCATCCACTTGCGGAAACGTCAGCTTCCCGTGCCAAATCTTTCTTCGAGATCACAGCTCAGGCGCTTTTGATCAAATCGACCAGCGATTCTGCAACCGACACCGCGAATTCCGGATCATTGATCTGGCGAGGGTCCCGTATGATCTGGATCTTGCTGCCTTCCAGTTCCTTCTCCAAAGTATCAAACAAAGCAGCATCGGCATCAGGATCATAGAACGGCTGCCCCGGAGTCGATATCATACTGATTCCCCCCGTCGGCAGCACCAACCGAATCAACTCTGGCCGCGCCGCATGAGACAGGAGTTTATCGGCAATAAACCGCCCAATCTGCCTGTTTTCCGCGGGCGTCGTCCGCATCAAAGTAACGGTCGGGTTATGCTCGTAAAGGAGTCGATCGCTAAACCGCGCCGGCACTGTATCTTTAGGTCCGAAATTCACCATGTCGCAAGCACCCACGCTGATGACTTGCGGGATCCCCGCCTCAGCACCGGCTCTCAACCTGTCCGGCCCAGCGGTTAACACGCCGCCGATCAACTCGTCCGCGATCTCGGTGGTTGTCAGGTCGAGCACGGCGTCGATCTGTCCCTCGCGGACGAGTCGCTCCATGGCTTTCCCGCCTGCCCCCGTGGCGTGGAAGATATACACCTCGTATCCTGCGTGGGCGTCGTGTTCGAGATGTTCCCGGATTCTGTCGACACAGGGAGTCGTCACGCCGAACATGGTGACTCCGATCCTTTTCTTCTTGACACTCTCACTACCACTACTACTGCTACTGCTACTGCCCCTACTACTTCTATCCTGCAGCTGACTAGGGCGGGGGGGATTCGCGGATTTCTGCGCCGCGAATCTCGCGACGGCCATCGCACCAATCGCCGCGGCGGCGTTGGACAGAATCCGGTTCAGGATCCAGTTCGTCCCCGCGATATCGACGACGGAGTACATCATGGTGATGTCCGTCTCTTCGACGTAGGACTTCACATCCCCGCTGGCCATGGTCGAGACCATGAGCTTCGGGAACCCGACGGGGAGGGCCCTTTGCATCACCCCCGTGGCGAGAGCGGTGCCGCATGATCCGCCTATGCCCAGGATGCCGTGGATGTTCTGGGCGTGGAAGAGGGTGGAGACGGCGGTTGAGGCGTAGGAGGTCATTTGGCGGATGTATTCTGCACGGGAGAGGGTGGATAGGTTACTTGTGGTCTCGGATGATGTGGGAATCAGGTCTTGATGAGTGATGTTGATTGCGGTGTGAGAGGTCGGAGTTCTGCCCAGGTCGAGGAGAAGGACGGAGCAGGTAGGGTTGTGTTTGGTGATTTCGTCGCGGGTGAAGAGCAGTTCTTCGAGTTTGGTGTCGCATGTGCCTAGGAGGGCGATCGTTGGTTGATCCGGCTGGGACATGATAGTAAGATACACGAGTCGGTCAACGATTGATCTTTTGCGACTGATGGTTGGTCGTGTTTTTTGTTTCTGGGGTATGGACTGATTCAGATGGCTTGTCTGAGAGACCAGTCCATCAGTGGTGTAGTTACAGACAATCAATTCGATTTCCACGTATATAAGACTTGTATCATGCTTCCTGGGGAGGGGTAGCCAGCAGGTGATGACGATGTCGTGCAGCTGCTCTCCACATTATTTATTCATTCTTCTTCTTACTGACCACTCAGCCATACCAATCAAATTCAACTTCGCATATCTCTCCCTTCTCTTCTTTTTCGATTATCCCCACGACACAATCAACATGCCTCGTCCAACTAATCGCAAGGAAATCCTCACCAGGCTGAGGGAAGTGGTCGTGGAAGGGTCGCCAATCATCGGCGCGGGCGCAGGTATGTTTTACCCCGAGTTGCATGATCAAAATACTCCAAGGATGATAGATATCAAAGCTCATGACTTCCCAGGAATTGGCCTATCTGCAAAAGCAGTAGAAAATGGCGGCTGTGATCTGATAATCATCTACAATTCGGGCCGCTTTCGAATGGCGGGTCGCGGTTCTCTGGCGGGTTTGATGCCATACTCGGATGCGAATCAAGTTGTGGTTGAGATGGTATGTCTGAGCTATTTCCTTCAAGGCGTTGAAATAATGTCATACTGGCCTGCTTTCTATTCTTCTATTGCATATGGACAGCGGTCACAGCCGTCTTTGATGCGACAAGAGGGATGAGATCTATATCCTAGATTCGAGATCTTCTCCTGCAACGCTCCTCTATCAATTCTCGTCGGATTTCAGTCATGCACTAAGGCTAACACCTAGATAGGCGAGTGAAATCCTCCCAATTGTGCAAAACACCCCCGTCCTGGCAGGAGTCTGCGGCACCGACCCCTTCCGTTCGATGCCCGAATTCCTCCAGGAGATCAAGAGCCTCGGATTCAGTGGCGTCCAGAACTTCCCGACCGTCGGCCTCATAGACGGGAAATTCCGCCAAAACCTCGAAGAGACCGGCATGGGCTACGACAAAGAAGTCGAGATGATCCGAATCGCACACGAGCTGGATCTACTTACCACGCCGTACGTCTTCACCGTTGACGAAGGTGAACGCATGGCCCGCGCCGGTGCGGATATCCTCGTGTGCCATGTGGGCCTTACGACTTCGGGGACGATTGGCGCGCAGACTGCGTTGACGCTGGATGACTGTGTGAAGATCATCCAGGAGATTCGCGATGCAGCCGTCAAGATCAACCCTGAGATCATTGTGCTATGTCATGGTGGTCCGATTGCTGAGCCTAAGGATGCTGAATATGTGCTTAGTCGGACGAAGGGGATTCATGGCTTTTTTGGAGCGAGCAGTATGGAGAGATTGCCTGTGGAGGTGGCCATCAAGGAGAATGCACAGGCGTTCAAGCAGTTGAAGATTGGGACATGATGGTCAAGCTGGCAGGTCTCGTGGATTTCCAATATTGGATAGTCAAAATAAGTTCACCTTCTGGAAGAGGGAGCTTCCCATACAACTGTTGAATTCAATGAGGATACAGAGGTACGCTGGGAAGAGATATATCAACTACTCACCCCGCTGAAAATTGCCCGAAAGGGGAATTTCCCGTGGCACTGCAGGAGTGGAGATTTGTACTGGCATCAAACACAAACATCCGTTGGAAGTCGATCCAAGCGCAACCCAGACCGTCGTACGGAGTACCTACGGTGGATATACGGTCGCACGTAGGTACCTCCAATTATAACTCTGCTAGCATCAATTGCTTATTTTCCGTAGATTTAACCGGCATTCTGTCCCTCGTGACAGATGGAGCAGTCTAGTCTCCACGGACGATTATAAGAACTGATCGACCGCGGCTGCTGCGAAAATAGTGGCCGTAGCAGTTGTCCTTGGTTCATACACAAGTTATTGTTCTTAAAAACAAACGTGCAAATGTGGTCTCCAACTCGAGCATCGGCCGCGACTTTCGCACGGCCTCTGGAGGGGAAGTTTGGGATCGTCACGGGCGGATCGCGGGGTAAGTTGCGATTGTTTCTTTTCTTTTTGCCCCCTCCGAGAAGGACTGCATGAGGCGCAGTAGCAGTTTCTTCGACGACAAATACTAGTATTAACTGATTTGTTGCACTACTAGGAATCGGAGAGGCCATTGCGCGCAACCTCGCCGCCAAAGGCTGCTCTCTCCTCCTCAACTTCACATCCGAGTCGTCGCGCGCTCGAACGGAAGAGCTCTGCACCAGCCTCGCCAGCAAGCATTCGATCCGCTGCTTCTCCGTCCAGGCCGACCTCGCGAATGCCGAAGAAGCCGTAGACAAGATCCTCGCCGCTGCGAAACAGCACTTCACCAGCTCCGAGGGGAAATTCCGAATCGACGTCCTGATCAACAATGCCGGCGTCTCGCAGGACCGATTCCTAAACGACCCGGCCAAGGGACCCATCACGCCGGAGTACTTTAATTGGCACTACAACATCAACGTGCTGGCCCCGCTGCTTCTGACGCAGGCGTGCGCGCCGTTCCTCCCCACCGACCGCTCCGGTCGCATTGTCAACATTTCCAGCGTTTCGTCCAGTATCGGGTTCACGGGCCAGTCAGTGTATGGCGGCACCAAGGCTGCGTTGGAGGCCATGACGCGGACATGGGCCCGCGAGCTGGCGGACAAGGCGACCGTCAATGCTGTCAATCCCGGCCCCGTCATTGGAGACATGTACTTCAAGACCGGCGAGGACTTCTGGAAGCAGATGCAAGGGTTCCAGGACGCTACGCCTCTGAGCAAGATGGATGAGGACGATGCGGGTCTACAGGATCTCAGCGAGGAACAGATCAGACTCATCAAGGAGAAGATGGGCGGGCGGAGACCGGCATTTACGAGTGAGATCGCGGGAGTGGTGGGCATGTTGTGTACGCAGGATGGGGCTTGGTGTACGGGTAGCGTGGTGTGTGCGAATGGTGGCATGAGGATGACAGTGTAAGTTATGCTGTTATAGATTGATAGATCTGCCATGATACCTGACGTAGCATTTGCTGGGTCAATTCGATATAAATCTTGTCTTTGTACCTCCGATACTGTCTTTGTGGAAATAGCATGTTGGACGGTTTCTTTCAAGGGCTATCTTGTCTTTGGTGCGAAGTCTGAAGTGTTTCCCCAAACAAAGTAAGATAGCACTGTAGGCCACGGACTCCATGTGAGATTCGACTACAAATCAGACAAGGAATTTTCCATTCAATTTCATTGTTTAATATAGTATTATTGACTCAGGCTGAACAACAATGGTACTTAATAGGGTTGACCCCTGCCACGTGAAGATTAGATAAGAAGCACCAATAAAGCTACCGCAATCAGACGTCATGCTCCAGTAGCTACTACTTTATCTATGGATATGTCCATCTCTGCCGCAAATAGGACAACAGACAACAGCCTTCTTCACCTCCACAATGGCGCCCATCTCCTCCATTTCGACTCTGATAAACCGAAATGCAGCCTCGCTTCTGCCTCGATCCCGATCTTCTACACTCCCTCCGTTTCGAAGTACCGCGGCGTCATACTCTAGTACCTACCGCTCAAGAACCGCCATTCAGAGCAGACCTCCCTGCGAACCTGCACGATCAATACTCGCCCCCCAATACTGGAGAACAACACCTGCCACGCGAAAGTGGCAACCGGTGCTCTCCTCTCGAGGCATTGCAGATTTCAAAGCCACAGGCGGGAAAACCGAGGCTGATTTAGTAGTCGAGGAATTGCAGGAGCTGTATGTTATTTCAATACTACTAGTATTCATTGCATGATCAAATCGTATACACTGGCTATCTATCACTCGCCGACCCCTATGCATAGCACCCGACGACCTCTTTCCCCTCTCCCTTTGATTTTGGCAATGTATCTTGTTTGACTCTCACGAAATGAAACCAACAGCTACGAAGCCGCCAAAGACGAATTCGAAATCGCAACCGACTCCACCAACAGCGCAACCATCTACGCCGCCTCCGACCGCGAATCCGCCCGCGACGCGCTCAACCAGCTCATAGCTGTCTACCACCTGTACACGTCCCCGGATATCGAACCCTCGAAGTACCGACCGGACCCGCAGCAGCAGCAGGAGCAGGAGAACCAGATCGGAGGCCTCGACGAGTCGGAGGGAGGAGAGCTCATTACGACGAATTATGACCCCTCTGCGATTCGGCCGGAGGTGCGCGAGGAGGTGAAGAGGAGGGTGGGGCAGCGGTTGAGGGAGTTGCAGAGTGCGGTGGAGGCATTAGAGGAGAAGGCGCATGAAGAGTAGACTTTCTTTTTTCCTTTCTGACTTTATCTTTTTGTGATTGTGCTTCGGACCAGCTTGAGAATTTACTTGTGGTTTGATCTTAACATACCTTGTACGGTCTAATTGTCTGTGAGGGAAAGAAGCTAGGTCTTTCGAATGGGCATCAGATAATTACGTCGAGTATGTGTTGAGAGGGATGAGGCCCCCTATGAATGGTAGAGAGAATATCGTACATGGCATGTTTTGGTTTTTCTTCAAACTCAGATTCTCAGTCGTATAACGGCCTCATATATGTGCAGCCCTTCAATGGGCGATCGTTGATTCCATATGAGAAAAAATAAACAAGCGAAGAAGAAGTCTATATGTATTCAATCACGTGTTGTTGGAAGTAGGCAACATAAATCGGAACACAATCGTCGTATACACACATCGTACCAGGATATTTCATGATCAAGAACCCGAAATTATTGAGGAACATCCGATATCCAAACGGGCTTCGAGAAACGACCACGCCAGATGAAGTCGTCAATTCGTGAGTTTTGGATGACATCGGTATAAGCATTGACCGCGAATGCTTCTTTCGCATCAAAGTCTTTGCCGATCAGAGCATCACTGGAAACTTCTAAGAATGGTGATTTGGGAGTCTTCTACCGAAGACGCGAGTCTAGGAGATCGCCACAAAAGGGGATAAGACGAGTTGATCTGCTATTGGGGAGATAGGCGATGGCGATGGCAAGGTTGGCTTTTCTTGCTTGTGCGTCGTTTTCAAGTGACGTTTTAATTGATCTGTATATCGTCAGAAGAAAATGAATCAACCCTTAACGAACGAAGATGCATACCAGGCCGAGTGAAACTTTTGCTGCATCCGGGAAAGTGACACTTGTGTTTACGCTCTCCATGAGCTACGCAATCAGTCAGTGAGTACATGTAACGAGGACTCAGATAAAGAACATACTTAATCTGTGGCTTGACATATTTGAAGACTACAAGACGATCAGCGCGCGAAGTTCTTTGTACGAGGTACGGAAAACTTACATCTCCTGTCTCGAAAGTACATCCCGGATAAGCGCATTTGAATGGTTTTTCGCCAGTGTGTGTACGCGAATGTGTTTCTGGTCTCGTTAGACAGTCACCCATTAAGGCTCGAGTAAATCAGATAAACATACTCAACTCGCTACTGTCCGTAAAAGATTTGCCGCACTCTTGACATTTGTATGGCTTCTCTCCGCGATGACTACGCTCATGGCGGTCCAGGGTTGCCTGCCTTGCGAAGAGTTTTCCGCAAACAGAGCACTTGAAGTTCTTGTCTGTCGAAGATGTCAGTATCATAACCTTGGATTCTGGAACACACCGTCTGCGAGATGAACTCACGATTGCTGTGGGTCAAGAAATGTCCCTGGAGTTTAGATTTTTGTGAGAACGGTTCATGTGGACGAGCGCAACCGTCCCAACGACAATAATAACCCATGCCTTTGGCCCCATTGATGGCGGTCATGTGAACAGAGACGAGATGATCTTGGAGCGCTCCAGCATCGGCAAACGTAGCTCCACAAGTAGTCTTGATGCCATGGACATCGGTCGTCCATTTACAGATGTGCTGATCGTTCTCCTCCGAGGGAAGGCCAGGGCTCGTCAACACGGACGAAGTGCCACCCTCTAACGGTGGAGGAGTTTCACCAGGGGTGGACATTAGGTGCGAGCTCACACTTGACCGAGAATGCCTGGACTGGGGAGAATAAGGATCGGAATGCGCATGGATTTGATCCCGACAACGATGGTGCGACCGGCAGACTCCTCTTACAAGGGAGTTAGCACCCTTGTTAGCACCCTTGTTAGCGGAGTGATTTACATGGTCGCACGCGTGCTGATGTCCTGAGAAGAGACATGCGAAGGGAACAGAGTCCGAGTTCTCATTTGGTTTGCCTAGGTTATTAAGGCAGTTGTGATCTTCCTGCCCTTGATAGTTCTGACAGCCGGAGAAGTCTGCGCACATGCCCCAAATATGGAATACCTCCGTGGGAATGACTCCCGTTTGAACGGGGAAGCATGAACTTGTCAGATTCCCGCTCGACTCTTTCGAGAAACCATGACAGGCAGACTGATAGGGGACGTAGTGACCGCATTGATGAGCAGACGTCGGGTACTGTGTGAAGAATTCGTTGGCGGGCTGAGTGATCAGAGTAGCAGGAGCAGCTTGTTCCGACACTTTTGCTGGCTGATGCATTTGAGTGTGGGAAACTGTCGCCAGTTGCAATAGATCAGTTGTTCCCAGAGCAAGCGGGGCATTCAGCTCCAGCAGCGACTCTAGACCATGATCTACACCGTCAGTGTTACTGAAGCAGTGTTCATCGAAGCACACCGGACCGGTACTTTCACAATTAGTGTCCTCGCAATGCGATATAGAGCACACGGTGGAAGCGTCGCAGTCAACAAAGCCATCGCATATGGAAGGACAGTTTATCGAACAATCATCAACGTCGCAGCATGCTTCGTCGATTTCGCAATGACCAAGAGATGCGTGATGTCCGTCTTCCGGGCAATTCCACTGAGTCCGTGGGATGACATCGGACGAGCTCACCGTATTACTGCCGTCAAAATGAAACATATCCCAATGGCATTCGAGGCAGGAATCGCCCCCTCCTGCCTGCGAAGCCATGAGATGCAGGTTTTCCGGTACGATTCAGCGATTATGGACCACTATTACCGAGGCCAGATAGCCTCACTCTATATGCCCAAACATATAAATCAGCGACGGAGGGGAGGATTGGCGTTCGTTATCCGGCAGACGCTCCTCAAGAAACAAAAAATGGAAGAGTTCCGTATCGAAGCAGTCAAGTGGGGGAAGAAGAAGAAGAAGCAGATCTAGTCAATACTTCAAAACAGTCAGCCGCGGCGCAGTTCTGAATGCAACGAGGATGAAAACCCGCAGACCTGCGACGATCACTTAAGATAGTAGCGGAAGACACAAAATTGCGCAAGGCACAGAAAGGATCTGAAAACCCAACGTAATCGGAGAGCCGAGATGTTGACCGCCTGCAGGACAATGCAGAGCACAAAAGCCTTTTGGGGCTTGCCTGCAGCCGAGAAAGGACCAGGAGAAGAGACGATCTGCTATAACACGATGACCAAGCGACGATGCTCAACAGCAACGAGGGCCAGTCCAGGGCCAGGGTCCTGAGGACCTTCTGGGCTGAGGCATGGGCGAATAGAGCAGCGGCCGCGGATGCGAAGAGAGTCTGGGAATGAGGACCTTGGTGGTGAGCCGTCATCAGGAAATTCTTATGGCAGCGAACTTAAACCGTGGCCTTCATCGATTGAGCAGTTGAGAACTGCTCTACGTCGCAGGCACTCCCGAGACGCTCATTATTATTATGATGATGATTGTATCTTTTGATAACCGACCGCTCGCGAATTTTCGTCAATCGATGTAAGCGCAGAAAATCAACTCCAACAATTAATTCTGTTCTTATCTTGTCGTCATCCAACCCGGGCGGTCAGTCCCTTCTGCCCTCACATGCCGCTCTGGCCCTGGGCCCAAGCCCTAATTACTAACGGTGCTACTTGGAAGTAAATGACAATGAAGAGAATCCTGTTGATGATTTCTCCTCGATTTCGTTCATTTTTTCCTTCTCATGGAGCAAATGCCGCCAGTAGACCACGTTGTTCATGATTGCAGCGAGTGTGAGATCCTAACTACTACTGGACGACCTCGACAATGACCAGAACAAATGGCAGATCTTGTCTACGAAAATAACGGAATGAAATTGGCCAATAATGATACATCCTGATTCTATGACAATGATTAGGTACGCCGTATTGGAAGTGTTCGATGGGCACGGACAACAGGGTCTTCACCTGTGGACGTGCTAGTGCACCGCTGCCTTAAGTTCTTCTCGTTCTATTCAACCCCGGATCGTCACTCCGACGAGCTGAGCTTCTCTATCGCCGGAAATCGGTTTCGCGCAAGACAACAAACGAAACACTCAAATCCATCTCGTTGCTTCATATTCGCATGGATCTCGAATCTTGGTACGGGAGGAGCAGGAACTGTCCAAGCCGACTGCGCGACCGCCACTTTCTTCCTCCCGCCGCTATTTAATTAAGGCGATAATGAACGCCACCCCATCTACTCCATAATCCCAACTGCTTCTCCGCACCGTCTGAATCACATAAAAGCGCAGTTCACGCAGACGTCCACACAAAACCATTCAAGATGGGAAATATCTGTTCGCGATCATCAAACGAAACCGACCCCTTCTCCCAACCCGGTCGAGTCCTCGGTACCTCTGCTGGCGACGGCGCATCTGCTGCTCCCCGCGCCCCGCTCCCCGCAAAGAAAACGACCAACTGGCAATCTCCTGGGAGAACACTGGGTGAAAGTGGAGCGGGACAAGGACAAGACGCGTCAGGAACAAGCTCAGATACCAGTGATGCGCGGACGAAAGCTGCGCTGGCTGCGCAGGTGAGTTGAACTAAGACTGAACCGAGCGGAGGAATGAAAGAAAGGCGAACTAATCAAGTCACTCTGTAGAAACGCGCTGAAAGTGCAGGTGTAGCCAGTAAAGGCAAACTCGGGTCAAAACTCGCAGCGCAGAAAGCGCAGACCCAAGCACAGACCTTGAACGAGGCGAGTCGCGCAGAGAGAGCGGCGAGAGACTCGGATGGCGCAGCGGCGGCGAGGAGGTGGGACTAACTTTCGCCATTGATTATTGTTCCCGACTTCATTGGACATGCTGCGCCGATATGTTCCATGTATATATGCTACCGATGTTCCTGGGCTGGGCTCTTTTGTCCTTTAAGTTGGGACGACTCCCTTGTGATATTTCGCGATCAGCTCTTCTTGACATCGCCGCTGCTATAAAGCCTGTTTTGTGACTGCGTCTTGAACTGTTATGCGTCATTCTATCTTGTTTCTTTGATACTCGTGTTTGGAGTTTGGGCGTTCAATCGTCGAGGAGCGGTTTCCTTGGAAGCTTATACCAATAGAGCTTTGATTTCTGCCATATAAGATACACTCTGCGGTGACACAGACCATTTGCTTTCAACTATCCTCTGCGTTTTTGTATCTTCATCATCAAGATAGAAAAATTATGTATATTTCCAGTTTACGCCTGTACTCCACGCTCCATGCATTCAACTTGTGGCGCATCTCGCCACAACCCACCACCGGCCCGAACATGAGAAAAGCGCGAGCCGGCTGGCCGGACATTGGAGAATGTAGATTTTAGAATAATGATACAGCCCCAACTACCAAATCCGCAACGATTTGCATGCTTTACACCACGTTGTATCTTCCACCAATTGGTGCCCTGGCATCGCTGTCCGCAGCAGCCATCGTTCCCTCCTTCAGCAACCGCATCAGTTCGCGCATGGCGTTAGTGACAGCCAGCTCGGTTTCACCTTCAACAAGAATATATAGCTTGGGGTTGTCTCCCGGTCCCGGCTCTTTGCCAGCCGGGTAATAACTTCCCTTGGTCGTGATAGATGTGCCAGTCGCTTCGAGAATCTTGGCAACGTTTGTACGATTGGTGACGGCCCATCGAGCTTTCTCTGTTCACCGAATTAGCATCCGATATCATCAAGGAAACAGTAACATCAACGCAGGGAAACTTACGGGGAAAATCATTGATTTCAAGGGTAGCATGGAAAGCCCCTGCATCAGGACCTCTGTTGTCGATGGGTACACCAGACCTCATCACGCCAGCACGACTCAAACGGGCGTGGATATCGGCAACCGCAGAACCAACCTTATCCAGAGGATTCTTCGATGCACCAGGTGCCTCCTTCTCGGTCTTGTGCACGGTGATTTTGCCATCAAGATCGATGCCCTTGGGAATGCCCGACGGCGTGGGAGCAGCGGCCGCAGGTTGGACGGTAGATGCGGCCTTGATAAATCGGTCTTCCACTGTCTCGGTCTTCTCTTCTTTCTCTTCCTCTTCGTCACCTTCTTCTCCGGTCTTGTAGGTCCGACGCTCACGCATTCGGGCAGCGTCTCGTTCCTGATCGAGTCGTTCCAGACCCTTACCACCGAAACCGGAGCCGCTGGCCTTCTCCTTGCCCGCTTTGACTTTCTCCAGGAAGGAATCTACCATCTTTTGAACCGGCTCGGGGACTGGTTGTCCGCTTTGCTTCAGTGCTTTCGCAATGTCGACGGAGTATCGTTCTTGCTCTTCGGTCAAGAAAGTCACGGCCGTGCCAGTGTTACCCGCGCGCCCAGTTCGACCCGCGCGATGGACGTAATCTTCGAGATGGTTGGGTGCGTCGTAATTGACGACCAACTTAAGTTGCTTCACATCCAATCCACGAGCAGCAACAGATGTGGCCACTAAGACAGGGAAGATGCCGGCTTTGAAATCTTCGATGGTGGAGTCACGATCAACCTGATCTTTGCCGCCGTGAATCGACATGCAGGGATACCCTTTGCGCATCAGCTCTCGCAGAAGGCTATCGGCGGACTCTTGTCGGTCAACGAAGATCAACACCCGAGCATCTTCATTTGCATCGTCCGAATATAGGTTTCCAAGCAGCTCCAGAAGGCGCACGAATTTCGTGTCTTCACTGCGAACCTCGACGATCTGTGTGATTTCCGGCGCAACCACGCTCTTGCCACCGACAACGATCTCGACCGGTCTGTTCAGGGTCTTGCGAGCAAGAGCTTCCATATTCCGGGGAAAGGTTGCTGAGAACAACACTGTCTGTCGATCTGGTCGAACGTTCGCCATGATCTTCATCACTTGCGGTTCGAACCCCATATCAAACATGCGGTCAGCCTCATCCAAGACAACGTACGTAACCCGTCGCAAGTTGGTAACTCTGCCTGCATTTGCTGCCAAAAGGTCAATCATTCGCCCCGGTGTGCAGACCACAATCTCAGCTCCGCGCTTCAGCTCCGCAATTTGATCTTTGATCGGAGCGCCACCATAGGCACAAACGGCCCGAAGGTTCAAAGCTTTCAAAAACGGTTTGCAATCTTTGTGGATCTGCGTTGCCAATTCACGAGTTGGAGTCATGATCAAGCCAATGGGGCCCTCCATATTCTCCAACGGCCTCTGATCTTTGATATGGCGGAACATGGGAATCAGAAACGCTATGGTCTTCCCAGATCCCGTCTTAGCCACGCCGATGACATCCCGACCAGACATGATCGCTGGGATTGCCTGAGCCTGGATAGAAGTCGGACTTTCGTAGCCTAATTTGCGGATGACGTCGAGAGTTTGCACGCCCAAACCGCACTGTGACCACTTTTGGACTGGTTTAGGTACGTCGACGCCACGCACTTTGATGCCATCAAGTTCTAATCGCAAGCTCGCAACTTCTTCTTCGGTCATTTGGGCCAGGTCAACAGGCTCATGGTAGAAGCTCTTTCGGAACGGCTCGTAATCCACCTTTTCGTGGTTGACGACGGGGATATCTTTCTTCTTCTTGACCTTGTTAGCAATGGCGAGGAAGTCATCTGCGTCGCCGTCTCCGACTGCAGTCAGATCCACATCATCTTCGTCTCCAAAGATGGCTTCTGGTTGCTGCTGCTTGAACTTGGCGAATCTAACGCCGGCAGTCTTCCTGGTGGGTGCTGATTCTGTGAGCTCGGACATGAAAGCATCCAAAGGATCAATTTCTTCTTCTCCCTGTGCCTCAATGTCCATAGCATTGGAGTCACCATCCGGCTTCGACGTATCGGTCATTTGGACGTCACCGTTCGTTTCAGTAACATCGGTCCCGTTTGGACCATCGCTCTGGGATTGCAACATCAAACGCTCCTCGCGTCTCTCGGCTGCAGCGCGAGCGGCTGCGGCATTTTCTTCTTCGGTGCCGCCATCTTGCATGTCGACATCATCGTCATCCTCGTCGGCAGCCACGTCGGCGGCGTCACCCGCATCGTTGGAATCCTCGAGTGGAGGGGTAGGTAGTCTCTCTAATTTCTTCCGTGTCGATTCCTCTTCGCCGAAGCCTAAAGTTCTGCTTGTGCTCGCCTTCTCTGCATCCGCAGCCGCCTTCGTTCCCAGACCGAATCCACTGACATTACCCCGAGCTTTCAAGGGAGTAGCTGCATTGTAAAGCCTGTCAGTAGACATACCAGCACCCCTAAGGGGACTATGTAACTTACATGAAGATGTACTTGTAATGGCTGACAGTTTGTTAGCTTCAACCTGTGCACTCGTGGATGAGGAGACAGCGGACGTCTTGACAGTTTGCGGGACAGCAACGTCCTTTCCAAGTACCGATGGGGCATTAGTAGCCACAGTTGCATTCTTCGCTATCGCTTTTGGGTCGAACTTCCCCGCGTATGGAGCGGGAGTGGCGTCGCTGGTCGGAGTGGCAGGAGAATGCGGAGAGCTGATAGCTGGTGACAGACCAGACTTCCTATCGATCTCCTCCAGAATACTGCGCGCGCCACCAGCTGCAGCGAGTTCTCGTTGCTTTCGCTCCCTTTCGGCGGCTTGCTTTTGCTTCCATGCCTCCAATTTGGCTAGCCTTTCGGCTCTCTTCTCTTCTTCAGTCTGCGCAGGGGCGGCCGCCAGAGCGGAGGGTTTTGATGTCTAGGAAACATCAATCAGTATGGTGAATTCCAGATCACACCATCGTTGGGAAGGAAACTTACCTCTCGAGATTTTGCAGCCGGATCTCTGTTCGGGGCACGGTCTCGGCTATCATCCCGTCTAGACTTGTACTTCAAGTCAGCAGAATCGTCTGTCCGTCTCCGATCCCGATCGCGGGAGTCCTCTCGCCTGCTTCGATGATCCCTGTCCCGACTTCTCCGACGATAATCCCGATCATCATCCCGGTCTCTGGAACGACGCCGGTCCCTGGAACGTTCTCGTCGACTCGGTCTGTAGGTGCGGTGATCGTCGCGCCTATCTAGCGAGCAGTCACGCCCCCGGTATGAGTCGCGGTCGCGGTCACGATACCTCCTCTGCAAGCAGAACGTTAGCTCAGTAGCCGAGACAAATCAAAGAAGAATCGCCATTCACTTACATCAGGGCTGCGCGACCTCCGATAACTCCTGGCATCATCCCTCCGACTTCTTTCATAGCGGTCTTCATCTCTGCGTCTCCGTTTAGACGAGGAATATGTGCTGCCTACAGGTGATGGTGAGCGAGTATCCCCGTGGCGAGCCATTGATGCAGGCCAACGATGAGTGAGTATTACTGAAACTCAAAAGAACTCTCGAGCACGCTGGATCAAGTAGTAAGAAGAGTGGTTACCCTTCCGTCGACGCGAGAGACCCAGACTCGTTGAACTTTCCTTCTCTGGATATTGATGTTGATGGTGGCGATTGGCACTTGGCGGTGGGCAAATAAATCGTTGCGGCTCAATTTGTGAAGCCTCAGGCGCTGGACCCTCACGTGACTAGCCTTATCGTCATATCACGTGCTTAGACTATTCCTGTTTCAGCTTTCCCCAAACGAACCTCGGACGCGACCCAACCTCCCGCTTTCGTCTGAGAGCTCCCCTGTTGCTGGGCTTTTAAGAGCAAAGAACAGAGCCTCGGCGCAAAGACATCTCCCCATCTATTCCTCTTCCTGGTCGGGTCCTTTCAGCGTGGTCTCCAACATTAACGATGACTCTCAACCTGGCTTATCGCGGACGGAGTGTTTTCCAGCCTCTCCGTCTCAGCGATAAGCTTCGTGCTCGCGTGGTCCCTGTTTACAGCCATGTCAGACGCGTCTCTCTGGCCGCCAACGTTCTGTCTCTGAACTCATCAGTTGAGAATCATTCATGCCGGACTACATTATCGAAGACTCTATTCAATTGCTTTGCGACTGCTGCCGGCCGTCCGAAGGCCCACACTGTAAGAGCCAAGGCAAGCAAAGGTGGGGAGAAGAGGAAGAAGTCCACGAAGAGCAATGCCAAGAAGACGAAACCAAAGCGGGAATTGACTCCTGAACAAATCGAAGCGAAGAAAGCCAAGGCAGTACGACAGGAGATCAAAGAGCTGAAGACCAAGGTACTGCAACCGCCAACGAAACTCCCAGTCACCGCGTATATGGTTGCATTCCTGGAGAAGTTCAGTGAAACCCGAAAGACCAGCGATAAGGTTCAGGACGCATTCAAGGAAGCGTCTGAACGAGTCAAGTCCATGTCCCCCGAAGAGCAAGAGGTTCGCGCACTCCCGGATTAGACTGCACAGTGTGTACATGTACTAACTCTGGCCTGTAGCAATTCGCCCATACTGCGGAAGCGAACAAAGCTGCCAACGCGGCCGCTTACGATGCGTGGATCAAGTCTTATACTCCACTTCAGATCAAGGAAGCAAACATGGCGAGACAGAAACTTGCGAGGCTACTGGGAAAAAGTGTTCCTCCGCTTCGGGATGACAGACTGGTTAAGGGACCTCTCAATGCCTTTGGTTTCTACATGAAGGAGAGAAGTGAGGAGGGCGACTTCAAGCACATGCCAGTAAAAGATATTTCCTCAAAGATTTCGGAAGAATGGAAGGGCATGACAGAGTTCGAGAAGGAAGTACGTTAGCAAACTCCCAAACAGTACTGGGCTATCGATGGCCCATTCCAAAGCATGGACTGACAATGATGTGCTAGAAATATCGCAAACTGCAAGCGGACGATCTTGAGCGCTATCACCGTGAATACAGATCAGTTTATGGTGAAGAGCCTCCCTCGCTCAAGAAAGCTGGCCCCAAATCACATTCGGAGTGAGAGAGTCATTGATATCCCCGTTTAATGCCGCTGCGTCCTTTCTTTTGTTGGGTTGTTTTCATGGGAGGACGGGTGTTCCATTCGAGTTTTCTGTGTAAGGGTATTTGGACTGGTTTGTTTTGTCCTTCTGTACGCGAGCTATATCTATTTGACACGCCTTGCGCCGTGTATCTCTCATATCTTTCCTTGTCCTCGGACACATGAATCGACCACTTTGAGGTATGTGTCCCTGTATTCTACTGAATTGTGTGCACCATTTCCTTCGTGGTTTATCAACTTTAGGCTAAGGTTTAGGATGTGCGATACCCATAATGGAGATGTCACATTGTTATGTTTCCACCTCTCTAGCAATGCATTGAAACTCTTCTCAATCAAGAAACAGACGGCCAGCATGAATCACAAACTAGTTAGCTTGATGAAGCTGCAGAATACACTGCAGCATCGGTAATTAAAGGAAACATTGAATAGACCTCAGGAATTAAAGTATCCACAAGAGAGCGGATAATTACGTACAGGGAGGACTCGGAGGCGTTCTGCATCCGAGATCTACAGTACTAACTACGTGTTCGTATGCTAATAATACAGCGTTTTGAGGCTTCAAATGTAGCGGTGAAGAAAGATACTTAGACACGACCCGCTATTGCCTCACTGTCTGAGAAGCTGCTGCATGCAACGAGCGCTTCTATGCATACATGCCTGCAAAGAATACCCTTAGCCATCTATTTTCTTTTCGTTGGGTTTTTCTTTGGGTTTGGGCGACAACAATGAATGTCTTCTTGTCCCTTTCCTCCATCGGTATGATGCTCGGGTGTATCGACATGTTGGGAGGTTCCGTCTGCTGGCCAGTAGATAACACATAGAGTAACAATGTGTAATAAGGGAAGGAGACGTCCATTGTGCCATAGGTATCTAAGTAGCTACCAGATGCAGAGGTTCCGAATACGTCCTGAGGTTCAAGTTTTTGTCGAAACGACTCAGGTAGTCCTGGACATGCGACCACTGTCACTGTCTCTGACAACATCGTGCTTGTCCGATTTGCAGCCTTAGCGACTGCACCTAAACATGCACCTAGGAACCTTGGTTCTTTCGTTGAGATGGGGGCAAAAGCGGGGAGCAAGAAACGTGGACGATGGAGAACTTATCCTATGATCCATGGTTCAGTCTCGTGCAATGAGCAAGCTGCCATCCTTACTTCGCTCGAAGGTCCAAGGAGACAATTTCTTCGTAAAAGTAAGCCCTCCAATTGATCCCACCATTGCGCGCACGTATACGAGGGCATGTTGTACTTCGGACGGATTGCTGTGGCTTTTTCAGTCCAGTGATTGGAACATTGAAGTAAGTATTACGCGCATCATGGCTCCCGTAGGACAGCAGATTCATCCTTGAACAATGTTGCTCCAATGCAGCCGGCAAGACCCGGTGAAAGCAATGGTAATTCGTTACCGTCATACTTGCAGCACAAGCAGAACCTATGGGTTGATCTCCCACTCAAGATCTGGAAGAAGTTCCTGGAATGAGAAGAGTAAAGTCCATCGCGTCCCCACTCTTACCATTGAGGCCTGACTAACGGCGATTGTTCATCTTGATGCCACTCTCCGATGCTCGGGCACCAGTTGGATATTTCAATTCATGCAGCTTCGGACGGCGAAGCGCTTCTTATTCGCCCTCTAAGATCTTCGCCTCCGATGTGGTGAAGAGACCTCCAAGAACAAAACGGACAGCAGGTCTCCGTGTTGATTCTTCCCAGGGTGGCTCGATGATGGGTTTCTTCCGTTATTATGACTACTGGTTGACTCGATCATTTTTTTGTTTGTTCAATAATTTCGGACTTGTATGATATTATTGTTGTTGTTCGAGGATTCGCAGCAACCTTTTCTTCAGACCTCTTTGCCTACATCTGCACATTACGAAGTATCGTCAATATTTGATTATTATCACATTCCATTGTTGTTATTTGTCTGCTTGCCATGAACAAGCTTTTGCTATTTGGTCTATATTTTGCACTTACATGACTTTCATTCTTTGTCTTACTGAGTGCCCCATACAGTGCAATTGTTCCATTAATCCCTAGGCGGGAATGCCTTCTGAGAGTTTGCCGACAAGAGAATTTCTATCCTACAAGTAAACCCCTGCCACTTTGATTGCTGCCTCTCCCTCCACTGATCCCATTTGAGCATCACTAACTATTGCGAACGACAAGGGAGATCAAGGGTGCGAGAAGGACCTGTACAAAACCAAGATTCGACTCGTCATTATTTGTTTACCTTTATCTAGATCCCACGCATTTTTTTCTCCCCCAGCTGCCGCGATTCTAAGGGAGGGGTGAAATCCTTATCGATAGGCTCTGGCGCTGGGATAGCATCGCTGTGATACGCGGGCTCTCCACCCCGGACATATTATAGCACACACTGGCTCAACCGATGATTCGCGTCGCGCGGATCTTGCTCGGTGTGAGTGGCTTGTGCCTGCGTGACCTCAAGATAGTCACATCCTGTGTCTTGCTCTTCTTCTGACTCGGCGTTGACCAACAACAAGTCAAGGGCAGTAGATAGTTAAAAGAACCCCGTCTGTCTGCTGCCTTTGACTCGTCCAGCCACCCTTGACAGGTGCTCGGGACTGGAAGAGCTAGCGTCACTACTAATTAGCAGATACTCCGTAGGTGTTGCAGTCTCGCAGATCAGTACTCCAGGAAAGAAGGAGGAAAAATTGCTTGAAATTACATTTTTCAATCCCTGCGAAAGTTACCAACTGCTTCCGCATTCTTGAGCTGGTGACCACCTTGCGCCTATCATACCAGTTACTGTCAAATCCGCTTCATAGGATCCCCAACGGGAGCAATAATCAATCATACGGCTCCTTCTCTTCTATCTTCACACCTTTGCTCCTTCATGGTCATCATCCCCATGAATGTGCGCCTGATCCTTGCTTTTCTCATTTAGGGGTTTTCCAAGTCGTTCACTTGGATGCGGAAGAAGCTCTGGATAGCAACTTTTGCTTTTGTATCTTATCGCGGGTTCTTGTCCAGCTCACTACTCGCGATCCATCGTCGCGTTTCACGTTGTGCGACATAGCATCTCGTCGCTCCAGATATTCCCGCAACACAAATTCACTTGCATATGTGATCGCCTGGTCCGACTTGCCATCGGTTTTGCTTGCCTTCTATCACGAAACAGACCGCCTCAATTCGAGGCCGAGGGATCCCGCAGCCCCATGTGTCTGCCGTTTAATTTTTGCGACCTTCAGTTTGCGAAAATTGGCGTTTGGCAACCAGTATGGAAGTCCTGCGCTTCTCTTCTAACAATGAATTTCCTTGCTCCCACGACTTCGCTGCAGACGCTCATGTGAGTAGCTTCTTGGCTAAACACGAAGGTCAGTGTGAAGAGCGGTGGAAGCTCTTTGACGATAACGGGAGGGAGGAAACAAGCCCGAAATGCGACACCAAAATTGCGCGGTCCGATTTATCACCTTTTTTGAAAATCATAAAGGATTCGGTATGTATGATCCTGTTTGAGGCCTCAATTTCCCACTTTCAAAATGAATGGCTCTCTGGATATAGAAGGGCGTTCGTTTCGCACTGCCTTCTATTGCTGTTAACATACCAATTCTGGCGTACATACTGATGTGCGCAGCCATCTAGCGGTCGCCTGGACTTCTTTGACGAGGCCACTTTGGCCAAGGAGCGACAGCTACAAGCACCAGAATTTCTATACTACGAAACACCTCCGCCACCCTACAGCGATGCGATTAATGACCTTCCGCCGGAATATGCGTTATTAGCTCAAGCCAAAGACCTAACTCCCCAGTCAGCGCCGGAACGCACCACGCGCAACAATCGAACCAAGCCCTCAAGCTTTCCGATTCTGCCCGGCGCGGAGATCTCAATCGATTTTGAAAATCCTTGCGGGCTGAGGGAACATAAAGGAGGAAAGAAGAAGAAGAAAGCGGCACAAAACAACAATTGGCCGGGCTCAGACAACGAAGGTGACAAACAAGGACAGGGTGCTGAGGAAGGGCAGAACGGCGGTGACGCTGGGGGTGACAGAGGTGGTGCAGGGGATGGAAACAACGGCAACGATGGTGCGGGTGGTGGCGGCGGCGGCAATGACGGGGGCGATGGAGGCGACGATTGGGATGACTGGAATTTGAGCGGAAGCAAGAAGAACAAGAAAAAGAAGAAACAACAAGAGGAAGAGGAAGAAAGAAAAAGGAAGGAAGAGGAAGAAAAGAAAGCCAAGGAAGAGGAGGAGAGAAAGGCAGCTGAAGCTGAGGCCGAAGCTGCCGCCGCCGCTGCGACCAACAACAATCTCAGCTGGGCTGACGAGGTTGAGGGCAATGGCGATGACGCATGGGCCGGATTTGCGACGGTCGGCAAGAAGAAAAAGAAGAAGGGAAAAGTAAGGGATGACCAACACTCGTTTGGAACAGCGATCTAATACTTTAACAGGGTGCCGAAGCAGCTCCGGCTGTCACCGCAGATGCTTCATTCCAGGATGTCAAACTAGACGACAGCGCTCCACAGCTGGACTTATACTTCGACGCTCCTTCCACGAAGCCTGGCGGCGTTGGCTTCAGTTTTGGTGGATGGGGCAAGGATTGGACTACTGGCGCCAGCAAATGGGGCTTCGGTTCTTTGGACGCTGGGTCTGATGCCAAAGACAAGGACAATACGGAGGAAAGCAAAGAGGACAAGAATCCTTGGGCTATCGGTGATAAGAGCAAAACAAAATCAACTACAGCTGGATTCGACTTTGGAGATTTTGGGAAGTCCACGAATACGAACAATGACAAAGTTGACAGTAAGGCAGGTTCCGACGAGAAGAAAAGCGAAGAAGATACCTGGGGTGGGTTTACTGCAGTCGGCAAGAAGAACAAGAAGAACAAAAAGGAGGCAGAAAAGCCTCCGCCAGAACCCGAACCTGCAGACGAGTTGGATGTGTGGGGAACGAAGAAGAACAAAGCCAAAGATGCTAGCTTGGATGAGCCATCAAAGCAGCCGGAGACGGCCGCAAGTGATGATATCTGGGCATCTATACCGACCAAGAAGGACAAGAAGAAGAAAGGCAAGGGAGCTATAGAAGAGGTGAAAGAGCCTGAGCCCGAGCCCGAGCCTGTTGTGGAGGCTAAAACTGAGGACAACGACGATACATGGAATGCCTGGACTAGTTTGTCCAAGAAAGACAAGAAGAAGAAATCTAAAGAACCCGATCCCGAACCGATACCCGAACCTCCTCCAGCTGCACCTGAGCCCGAGCCTGCAGCTGACGACTCTTGGGGCATTGGGCTTTCGAAGAAAGAGAAAAGGAAAGCGAAGAAAGGACAAACCAAAGCTGAAGAGGAGCCTGCCGCTGAGCCGCCAAAGAATGACAACGTTTGGGCAGCCTTTGGCTCGTCAAAGGACAAAGGCGCGCCGGAGAAAGCATCTGAAGCTGCTGATGACAATGATTGGGGCTGGGGCATCTCCAGCAAAAAGAAAGATAAGAAAAAGAAGGACGCAGTAGCAGCCGAGGAGCCTGTTCCTGAAGAAACCCCACCGGCTCCTGATCCTGTTACCGAAACCAAGGAAGCTGAAGATGATTGGGGTGGTTGGGGCATTTCGACCAAGAAGGATAAGAAGAAGAAGGGAAAAGCCGTTGATCCTGTTTCTGAAGAAAT